>CATOBL010000067.1:0-27825 GCA_951394255.1 Polyploca ridens
TCTTCTTCTCATACATTTTCCGGAAAATCTAAGCCTTTAGTGCATGATTCTGTTTTGAAACTAATAAAAATGCCTATCAATAATTTAGGTAAAGAGAAACCAGACTTCTGGAGCGCGCTGGGCGATCGACGTCACCTGCTGGTTACCACCCCGCTGAAGGAAATGGAGCGCCCGTTGCCGCCGCGTCTCTTCTACGTGTCGATGGGACCACCTGGACAATACACATGTGAGTTTTAACAATGACTTATTCAGAAAAAAAACAGTCACAGAGAAAACGGCTATTTCCGAAAATAATTAGCATTATCCATCCTGTTTCCCATAAGGATCAAAAGCCTCTATGAGGCCATGATAGGTTAGGGTACTAGAAATGTCACAAATCGAAAAAACTTTTCCCTTGCATCCTTGCATATTGTCGTAGTAACTATTTAGTAATCTGTGATATTGTTAGGAAAATCAATGTGAAAAGTATAATTTTATTTCAATTTCTGTAAATGGCGATAGCAATAACTCAAAAAAATTGGGATAGTTTCTGAAGACCATATTCGCGTGGTTTCAACCCTAAAGGTAGTTTGCCTTCACTGACCTGTCTAAATTTTCCACCTGTATACAGGGTGATTTTGAATTTCTTAGCTATTTTAAAGGAGTCTCTCATTAATAAAAAATAAAAAATACATGTTTTATTTTTAGATATAATTTTTATAGAAAAAAATAAAGTTATGACGATCCAAAGTTTTCTCAAAATTACCGAAATCGTTGGTCGTACCGCGCGCCAATACGCTACGTCACATAGCTGTCAACAATCGAGAATGTTAGATACTGCCTATGTATACGAAAACACGAACACCATCCAAATTAAATATCCTATACATCACTCTCGGTATTCTTACCCGTTTAAAATTTATAAAATGAAGCCACAAAAATACAGTAACTCACTTTTTTATTAACTCAATTACAAACATACTCATCGTATCACAATTCTAACATATGCATCGTTGTAACACTTTAAAACTTTAGGGCCAGCTTAAGGCTAATTTAAAATCACATTGAACTGAATATTGCAGTTTATTGACAACTTATTATTTGGTTTTAAATAACACACTTCCAGTGATCTGCAACCACAAAGCGCACAGTTGGGTGGGGTGGCGGGCGCCCGCGCCGCACGGCATCGTGTGTGAGGCAGAAGCCCTCCATTGATCAAACTGATAGTGTACTCCAGAGAGTTCCATAATTATTCAATTAAATTTAAAAATATTTTTTATCACCCAGAAACGACTGTTTATCTTCTAAAACGTTGCCCTAGCAACCAGTAACCAGAGAATACCTGCGTGCGCAACTCAAAATATTTTTTTTCATAATCAGAAATTATTTCAAATAGGTTGACATGAAGTATTAAGCTGAACGCACACCTAAACACATCGTAGCATTTTTTTTTTAAATTCTTTGTATGAAATTAAAAGAAAAGGGAAGAGAGGTGTCGTATAAGGACGCTTCCACACGTCAGACAATCGGTAGTCCAATTGTCATTCCGATTTGAGGCCTTTAGAGCGGCTTTGTAAGACGAGTGCTTTGTTAGTAAAGAATTCAAATGAGAAGAACATTTGAATGTCTCTCAGTCCGACTTGAGGCCTTTAGAGCGGCTTTGTAAAACGAGTGCTTTGGTAGTAAGGAATTTAAATGAGAAGAACATTTGAATCTCTCTCAGTCCGACTTGAGGCCTTTAGGGCGGTTTTGTAGGACGTGTGTAGTAAGGAATTCTAATGCGAAGAACATTTGAATCTCTCAAATCGAAAGAATTTATTCTCTTATAAAATTGAATCCACCGACTGACATCAGACGTTTTTAGCGAAATAGGCAATTTTAGAGTTTATTTCTAGGATAGGTTCGTTTAAGGGTTATTAACCAAGTCAAACGTTTTGAAAAGCTATCCTGTTTTCTGCTTACAAAGCTGTCATTCTAGTTTTCTTCTCTTTCCGACATAAAGTTGGCCGGCGATTGTATGATGCATGCGGGCTGCCTAATGTATTGTTAATAATTATTGAAAGATAAGTTTCCTCCTTAGTGAAAATGAAAAATAGAATTTATTTTAGAAGATTTTAATGAATGACAGATTCGATTCAATGACAGTTTTTATTAATCAAAATACCCGAAATGTAAACAACATTATGAAGAGTTTATTCCAGATATTACTTAATTTTGTGAATGGAAAATGGAAAAATAATATGGTGATATTTTAGTAGGTATTAAACACAATTTCCACCTAATGCGAGTTACGAAAGAATTCACGTATTTCCGCAGCATATTTCAATGTTCCGGTGACGTCTACCAGCTGAAGTTCAAGGTCATCTACTTGTTAACGTTATCCAGCAATGTGGAGTATTTAGGATATTCTTATGACAAAATTATGAGAAAAAAGAGGTTCTTTTTTTTGCACGGATGTGTTCTATTAGTGATTCTGATCCGAGGGAAAAAAAATAGCCAAGTAATTCCAAATCACCCGGTATAAGGTCCTTCTAAAGTCTTGGCGTATATTTTGAGGGATAAATGTATAAGGTCATTAGTAATCAAAAAACAATATTAGAAAAATAATCGGTACATTGAAAATACTACATTATTTATAAATTAATACTTGGTACTTACATAGTTTTTTTTTCTCTTGAACCATCAGACGGTTTTTTTTTCTAATATTGTTTTTTGATTACTAATGACCTATACATTCATCCCTCAAGATATACGCCAAGACTTTAGAAGGACCTTATATTTATTTTGGACAATTAACCCTCCTAGTCTATTCATGATAAATTGATAAGTACCCACATGTCCTTCTGTTTATGATATATGTGTTTAATGTTCAGTCGAGGAGATAGTATCGTTCAGCCAGTACGAGTTGTCGCCGGAGATGGCGGGCGTGTTGGACGCGCACTGCGCAGTATTCGTGTGGCTCGGCGCGCACACCTCGCCGCGCGCCAAGGATGAAGCACGAGCCATCGCCGCCGCCTACCTCGCGCACGGTATGTCACCTCTACTCACAAGCTTTAAAATACCCTAGACACACCCTACACACTTCATGCAACTTCATGCGACACGCAGCAAGCGCACTATGTGACTTGATTACCAAAACTCTTGACACGAAAATCGCCATACTCCTGAGGAAGCTAAAGCAATATTGCTAATGTAATTAATTTTTTCTAATTCTTGGCAGATCCTACGTAATTCCAATATTTTTTGGTAAAATAGTCTCTAATTATATACAACTCCGTACATATACCGTTTGTATCTTTGAATAAATAAATTAATAATAAAATCGATTCAATTCATTGAAAGATTCGGATATATGAATTGCATTAGATCTGTGAATTCGATAAAAATGAATTACATTAGCAATTTTATGCCCACGTTTGTACAACCGCATTAATAGAGAAATTCCAATTTTTCCTTATCCATCATACAAAGCTAAAGCGACAGTCAAAGATTGGCTTCAAAACTTGTCATATGATGACACCGAAAATCTTTTAAAATAGAAAACAGTGATACTATATTAATTATATTATATGATTATTATGATTAATTTATTTTTGGTGATTTATTTAATTTTATTTAGTATTTTATCTTTATATTTTTATCTATTCTTTATTTTATTTATTATAAACTATTTTTGCATTTAATATTTATTATAATTACATTATATTTTAATTATTTACACTGATAATGTAATTTTTAACTCTAAATCTAAAAAAAAAACAACTTATGTTCTGTTCATGTATACTGTGTCATTCTTTATGCAGGGCGCCGTCATCTGTGATACAGTTTTCGAACTAGTACAGATGGTGACGTGTATGCTAGTATGTCTTAAAAACATAGCCATATAAGTGATTATAATGTAATTCCTATCGAGTAATAAAGATTTATTATTTATTTTATTATCTAAACTAATATTATAAAGAGGAAAAATTTGATTGTTTGTTTGTTTGTTTGTTTGCATTGAATAGGCTCCGAAGCTACTGAACCGATTTGAAAAATTCTTTCACTGTTGGGAAGCTACACCATCCCTGGGTGACATAGGCTATATTATATTTTCAAAAAAATTAGGGATCCTTACTAAAACTCCAATAATGTAACCCAAGGTGTAAAAAAATTACCTAAAATATTCATTTCATCGCGTGCGCTGCGAAAACTATTGATGATAGAATAAAATAATGTACTACGACTTTGTAGAACACATCATTATTTACAAAAAGTGTCGCGACAGTATATATGTAACTATTATAGTTACGCCACAATAAGTGTTCTTTTATTTTAAAAATTTAATTGAAATGCCGCCGCTAGAAAAAGCTCTTTATTTGTATCTTGGTATTAATTCTTATCAAAATAAATTACTTCATATTCAAGACTGCTTCAATACCTTTGTATAATTTTTTGAATTATTCAATTCGGACATTCCATTCAAAAGATATCACGAGTTTAAAAATGTAAGTATTAAAGTGTTTGTAAAAAAACTCCTGCGAGGCGGCTTGACCGATTCTTATGAGATTTTGGGTGTATATTCAGTAGGTCTGATAGGACGTAAACTATTTTTCATACCCGTAGGGTATGGTAGAGTAGGGGAGGGGAGGGTAGGGTAGGTTATTAATATTGCTTTAGCTTCCTTTTTAACTTCCCCCGTATTTTCCTGTATATCCAGTCCCTTTTTGTTATAAGTTTATGCGTAAAATTAGATACTTCTCATTTAGGTACCAAACACCTGAAATTAGTAAGTACAATTTCAGAGTATATAAATAAATACTACGTACAATTACAATATAGGTAATATCCGTCATGTAACTTTTTTTTTTAAACTCACTTTTCTCAATCAGATCCGGCGGCGCGCGACCCGGAGACGCCCATTCTGACGCTGAGCCAGGGTCGAGAGCCGCCACACTTCACCGGTTTCTTCCCCCATTGGAAGCACACTATGTGGAAGGTAAATTAAAGAGTCCTATCACGTGGATCTTTGATAAAACACACATATGTAATTAATTGATTATGTCTGTATACAGTGTGTAACGGAAAGGTCATATACATCCGAAAGGGGTGAAGACTACATCAGATATAGAGTCTCTATAAAAAGTTTCAGCTTTCAGCAGAGCAAAATAAATTACTCAAAGAATTCATACCAAATTTTTGGTTCCATAAGTTTATTGAATTCAAATCATACCAAAGTGTCACTGCACTACGAGGGTTATTATCCTTGCAAATAATATTATTAAAATCTCTTTCGTAATCTGTGCGCCTAGTACAAGATGTGCCGTCGCCGCCTCGTGCCGCCGCGGCTTCCCTTTGACGGCGCGAACTAACAGGGATCAAACGAGCCGATAAGCGGTAGCTAGCACAGACACCGACGAGCACGTGTCATCTTAACATACCTACTTTAGCCCCATACTTTATAGCCAAATAATTGTTAACCATTACTTTAGGTAGGTAGTATTGAGTAGTTTAGTGTATTAAGTAATAATGCGTTATAATTTAATTACACGTTAATATCGAGCCAGAATTAAAAATTATGTAAAAAATCGGTTTAGATAGGTACCCCTAGCTACTTAGCTATTTTTATTTTATTCCTTAATCCTACCTAGTAAACTGTAAAATCTAAAGCCATGCTTAATCTTGTAAATTAACTTACATTTTTAAAGATAGGGTTCGATGTGGTGGCCTTGGTATTGTATGCACAAGGCCACTCGCTTGTTCATGGACATCTGAACATTCCGCAGCATTTCTGGGGTAATTGTCCTAAAGGCGGCTTCGATCCGGACTCTCATTTCATGCACTGTATAGCACTGCACTGCGTACACCACAATTTTAATGTAACCCCATAAAAAAAAGTCTAAAGGAGTTAGGTCTGGGGATCGCGGAGGCCAAGCCACGTTCCTACTACCGCGCCCGATCCATTGAGAAGTAGGTGTAGTAGAAGTAGGTGCGTGGAAGGAACCGGTTTGGTGCAGACGATGTATCATCCGATGGAAACTGGCAACCGAAGGCAGCTGCCGATCAGCAGCGATCAGCATCTGGTCTGCCTTCGATAAATCTTTGACGATACAACCAAATCAAATCAAAATACTTTATTTGTAACACAACACAACCACAGATTTATAATACAATCCTCTGTGACACAACTCTCGGGCAGCGCGCACATTGCCATCCTCGGTCCCGACACACAACATCATTTCCTAATATTCGCTATTACTGAACGACATTTTACGTAACGAAATCAAAGCGGATGGAGAGAGCGACACAAAGCACAACAAACTCGAGGATAGCCTACGTACGACTGACGACTTCTGTAAATCAAAAATATTCAAAAACGACCCTAAAAATTTCTTCCCTCCTGGTACTAGGGTAGCTAAGCCAATTTCGTATTATTCAATTATTTTTCTAATCAACTAACTCGGCCACTGCTGGATGGACATCACTCGGTACTTACCACATCTAGTCAACCTAGCTACCTTCTTCAGGTCGTGGCTGAGTACTACCTAATAATAATAATTTAATGAAAACTCTGAATTTAATAGGTACATCGACGCACACTAGGGCGCAGATTGAAGAAGAGCTAGGTCAGGATACTAGTTCAGTAAAACCCATGAGCTGATCAGATGAGTTGACAAACGATACCGATTAGATCACTTGTTGTTGACTGTGCTGGGGGTACCTACATAAGTCCGTCGTTGTATTAATTTGTAAGTACCTACGGAATAATCACATAAGTTGAGGTTCGATTCAATCTGGGGCACGGTTAAGTGCCCCCGCCCCGCGCTAAGACGAGCCATTTTGCATGGTTTTGCTTGTTTTGTAAGGGGGATAAAGTTTCAATGGCATAGTTTTATTGTTATCTAAAAAAACCCGATTTCGTCACTGATATGGTCTCGTCTTGGAAACATTTTACATGGAAATGTTTTTGGTAGGATTTATTTATTGATCAAAATCTAAAGTTGTACCAGGAGTAAGTTATCTCCACCTTCGTAACTGCAACTGGCCTATTTACCCTATCGTTGTATTGTATGTATGCATCATCGAAATTAGGGTTCATTCAGTAATTTTGTTATTATTGTGCGCAAACTCTATTCGTAAAACTCTCGTTGCTCATGAGGTCCTAGTACTTTTAATAATTATTTCCTTAATTTGATTAACGGAATATTAAGGAGAGACTTTTCTTTTGCCTACTTAATGTGTCTTCTTATACCACCTTTTACAACGAACAGGACAGTGTTCGGAAGAATTGTTTGACCTGATGCCCACAGCTACATACCTTATAAAAGCCTTATACCACCGCAACTCTCGCCATCGACACGGCGCCGGCGCCGGCAGCGACGCGACTTCCATTCTCCTTCATACCAAATAATAAATAATAGTACAAGTGCTCATACATTGGAACCGAAATGGTTTCGTAATGTTGGTACTGTGCGGTTTCAACGGAGCTTCCTACCGCGGACGCACGCTCAGGCTAGTGTGCATTCCCCGCCCGTAGTTTTCCCAAGTGAGTACAGCATGGGGTTCTTCAAAAAGGCCGTAAAGAGATTTTTGCAGGGTCGGCAACGCGCGATTGATACCCCTGTAGTTAAAAAGCTACTACCTACCAACTTATAAAAAATACATGGCTAAACCTACCAACTAGTACCAACATATTCATAATACAACATACCATATCAACATATCATGTGATATCATATTTAAATTAAAAGCGGAACCCACTAAAATTATTGGTACCAGGAGATACATAAGTTGCATAGGAAAGTCATTCAGGGTTCATTTTGATATAAATTTATGTTACAAAATCCTTTTTCGGTTCTGTTCCATACATACGGTACAACTTTTGCAAATCTTACCTACAAAATGTCTTTTTTCTGTATTAAATAATTTCTAATTCCAATATTTACCAAAACAATTAAATTCTGATACTATGGGTATCAAAAATTCAAGATTCAGAAGGAAAGAAAATTAAAATAAAAATAAAAAATTGTACTTTGTACTATGTACTTCCCCGATGGCGCCCGTTTTGTACTACAACACGACTGTGACGTCTCACCCCCCCTCAGATCACAACGTATCGCGCACGGGTAGTATGTACACAATTAAAAGGCACCTACATTTACACGTTCATCGAAAGTCGCGTAGTCGTGAGCTAAGTATCCGTTATGTTCAACAATCCTAGCTTTCTTAAATCTAATTTAAACTAAAAACGGAACCCTTTAGCATTATTTTTGTACCAGGACACACATAAGTTGCGTAGGAAAGATATTCAGTGTTCATTTGAACATAAATTTGTGTTACAAAATCCGTTTTCTGTTCAAGTTCCATAATTTACTTTCGCAGTACCTACCTATTTAACTAGTTATCTAAGCAATTAATTTTTGGTACAGTATGTATTGCCAATGGCAACCAATAAAAGATTAGATACTTATTTGATGATTTACTATGTTGAACCTACCCAAATTGTGTGGTAGAAGATTACTGTGGATAATAGTGCGTTTACTCATTTACATTACATACTATGTTATGTTTATTATTTTACGTAGGTACGTTAACGTGTTAGGTGTTTTATCTAAGTAGGTACCTATTATTCCGTAGTCCCTACTAATTCGCTACAATATTTGTATTTTAACTTGTTCACAAACATAATGTTCGCTTTTGTAAGAGAAAGTTAAAACTTATTAATAATAAAATAAAAATCCGGAACCCATTAAAAAAATATCCATAAATACCAGGAGTAAGAAGTTTGTTTTCACGTTTGAATAGGTCAATAGCATCGACCAGCTGACTTGTGCTAGTGATGTGTTTAATTTCAATATGAAATTTTTGGTTTTTGGTATCATTGATTTGGAATTTCTCATCTTCCTAACAGTTAGACATAGGATTTAAAAAACTCTATAGTATGGCTTATTATCATCCAAAGAAGTCGTGCACTTTATATGTATATGACCTTTCCGTTACACACTGTATAGCTTTATGTATTTGATTTACAGGTTGTAATTAAATTAAATTCATTGTATTTCTTTATATTATTTAATTTTTATACTAAAGACCTTGAATATTTTTTGGTATCCCAGGGTCACAAAACATTCAGCGCCATCATCAGTGCTCTCGAAGGGAAAGCGATCGTGCAGGGTGGCAACAGCGCATTGCAGAGCGGCAACACCGCAAATCGATTCGACCAATACGAAAAGTATCCTTTAGCTGTTCTAAGAGGCCCAAAGGAGCATTTGCCGCCTGATGTCGATCCACTTTCTAAGGAGGTGAGTTGATTAGATATACCCAACCAAATCATTCTAACCTGTGTAATTAATTGATTTCTTTAATTTGCTGCTCTTCTTTCGTTCTAATTTTAGAAAGAAACGAACCGCTTTCTTCTGAATTTTGGTCCTTCGAGCCAGATACAATTAATATAACCTAACTGAATGTACATGAAATTATTTTATTATTGTTACATTACTAAATTGTTATTTTTTTAAAGAAAAAACAGATTTCTATATAATATTTTTCTACCTTCAGTTATATCTTACCCACGATGACTTCGTATCGACATTCAGCATGCCATACAACGAGTTCCGCGCGTTGCCTGGCTGGAAACAAAAGGAGTTGAAGAAAGCAGTCGGCTTATTCTGAAGGAATGTAAAATTATTACTACAATGGTGGTTATGTTTGGTAATAATACATTTCGTTGTATAGCACGAAAAATCAACATGCAGAAGTGAATGAAAAATTAACATTGAAGAGTATTATTGTAAAGAAATGTATTTTTACATAAGAGCGTGAATTTCTAATAATTCAATGAGTAATTTAGTTGCGTTATTTCTGTAGCTTTACCATGAGAAAAATCTTATCATGAAGAGTTAGCTTAAAGCAATGATAAGCAATGATAAGGAAGACATTGTTTAAAATACTATGAATAAGGATATATAAGTTCACGCAATTATTGATACATGTGACCCGTCCAGGCAGGGCCATCATTACTGATTTGAATTCAAGCGGACAAAAAAATGGCAATTTTTTCGTAACGAGAAAGATCCCAGAAGAGGCGCAAATGTTTTACCAAAATTTTAGAATATAATAAATAATAATATTATACATATACCATTTTATAAATATAAAATCCTTAAAAACTACATAAATGAAATGAAATAAACTAAATTACAAAGTCGATATCAGAGGGCAACACACCCAGAAAAAAATAATGAAAATAAATAATTTAATTAAAAATATTCTTAATTTTGAATATTATTAATTAATAATATTCAAAACTATCAAAGAAAGTTCATAACAAAAGCAATTGTCTAAAAATATTTGTAGTTATTACTGCCCGTCATATCAACGGACCCTTATGACTTTTGAACCAGTGACCTACAAATTCTGATTTAGGTAACAAATAGACGTCATTTTTACTGTAATTCAAATCTGTGTTGGTGTCCAAGCACATGAAATGATTCGAACCTTAGTGTCACGTCTGTGTGTAACGCACTAATATATTTTATTAACTTATTTATAATGTTACTTTATTTTGAAAATATAATTTATTATTACAACATCGTGAATGTATAAGCATTTAATTTATTTAATCCTTGTTTATATGTAGTCAAATGAGTATTTTTGAATAATTCGTTGCATAAATTAGAAATTATGTTGGTTGTGTTTATGTTATGTTACGATTGTTTAAATAAAAATACTATGCATTTTTAAATGTTATTTATTTCTCACAAATTTAGCACTTATTAGCTAGGCATTAATTTTATGATAAAATTAATAATCTTTACAATATACAAACTCCTTAAAAATCCATAAAATATTGGTTTAATTCAAAACATATGTACATTATAATAAGTATCGATACATATAACATAGTATGCCTAAGTGATATGGGAGTGAGCCGTAGCTAAGGCACGTGGTACAGTACAGTATATTGCATGACTCGGGACGCCGCCGCGCCGCGCCGCGGCAGGCGACGTTACACCCATACTACACTACACTACACTATAGCGATCAGCGATCCTAACCATGTTCCAAATACATAATAGATTCATCAATATTACCTACAGATATCAATCGTATAAAATATACCCACTAAATGATAATTGTTATACCGAATGAATTATATCAGCGAAAAGCTACTTGAGAATTTTTCTTTACAAATGAGAAGCTTGCTAGTTAGGAACTTATAATTTTAGCATGATAAATAATAAAAACGTTACATTAAATGATGTAATTCGATAATAAATAATTTACATAATGATTTTACAAAGTTCATTATTGTTATATAGAAGACAATTTGGGAGTATTTCTATAATCGCCACAGATTACAGAGTTGCGATTGTCGAGAAAAATACTCCCTAAAAATGTCACAATATCATAAAATCAGGTTTATAGTAATTATGCATTAAGTAAATAACAGTATTATTATTGAACAGAATTAATATTAATGACAAGCACGGAATTAATAATGTGGACTATTTTATTAAACCTCGAATAATATATAAATGGCGAACATTCTGTTAATCTGAAATTTCAAATTTTCTTTGGTAATTTATAACCATTTCCGAACGCGTGAAAAACAAAAAGTTAACATAATTATTTACGACACAAATGGAATGAAATAACACGAACAATGCAATAGCTGCCCCTAATAAAAAAATATAATTTATAAAAATGCATCTCAAAAATAAGCGTAAGAACTACTATGAATTGCAATTTACACTTAAGTACTTAGATTTGAAATTCGTATGTCAGTACATGAATGAACAGAGATTGTTTGGAACTTATCATCTAATAAACATAAAAACATAAAGCGATAACTGGACAAGCGACAGAACTGAACTTGAGTCAATATAAAACTAAGGTAAACAAAACTCAACATAGCTTTCGTTGGCGGAATGTAAACAGTGTGTAGAGCAATAATAAACAGCATTTAATAATTATTTATCTTTAACAAGAACCACTAGTAACAAACAACTATGCGTCGGAGGCCTGCTTCCCTTTAGCACCACGGGTGTTAACATAGACACGTCTATTATATCACAGCTATCCAGAGCCTTCGCATACTAAACGAAACGGTCACCCATCCCTCTCTACCCCATTACATTATATCGTTGCGGATGCGGAACCACTGGTATACTACACTTTCAACTCGACCATCTCATCATGTGGCATAATCGACTTTCGATTTCATATATTATCGACAATCATTAGACCGAATTGATAAAAACCTCGCTCCAAACAAAAATTCAATGGAGCGACTTCCATGAACATCTGTAAAGTATAAGTTCGCCTCGAGTTTTAATCACGTTTTAATTTATTGTTTCACAAGGCATTTGAATATTGATGTTTTATAATAATTTACAAATAGACATAACAACTCAAACATTGGTGTCGTCATAGCGCAAGCGCCACGTAAACATTGGGGAAATGTGTGAAAATAACTTGATAATTGCACAAATAGATTACAGTACATGTGCCGCAGTTGTACATCGAACTAGGATAATTTTGGCACCTATTCTTTAAAGATTGTTACACACGAGTTACAAAATTAAAGAGCATTTTAAATAAGGCATTCCTAGTTAACAATTATTGCTTTCAAAGGTGCAATTTTCACGTATTTCCATTGAGAACTTACGTTTAACGTAATCTACATGTTTATTTAAATATATAATACCATAAAATTTGTACAGTCAATTTAGGCAAAATGATTTCTATTGTTCGTATGAAATATCCTACACATAACAATATATTAAGCTCAATAATTCCACTAGTCCATATTCTAGTATAAATTGATCATGGTTCGAGGAAGCCCATCGGAAAGTCTTACGTTATTAAGTAACACGCTGAATTTAGTTAAAAAGAGCTATTATCGTTTGAGCAACTATCTGAGACGATCTACTAAATGACTTTATGGCACTGTTTATTCGTTAATTTGCTTCGCGAAATGTCTACTGTACTTAATCTAACATTGAGGGTCCCTGAAATCAGTTTATTTAGTTTAAAAAATTAGCTACTCACGAATAATTATCACGATACAAACGAGTGTTAACGTCACGTAACCAGTGCACCTGTGTAAATAATTAGTTGCTATCGTCAATTCCAGTAGAGTTTAAAACATTGCATTAACTATAATAAAGTGCTAAATGATTCGCAGCGTCAAGCCGCAGAACTGTATCCGTTAATTAGCAAAACTAATATGAGCTCACAGCTTATTATAATACCATGTACTATTACAGAAAAGTGATTTTCAGTACAAACTGTCAAAATCACTAACACAAATATGTTTGACACAAGACACAATGTCTTTCATAACACAAAAGCCTGCTTATAATGTTAAGGTATGTGACAGGTTTATCGACTTTCGCAGTTTCCAAAATAATACACATGTTTATACAAAACATTTGCATATTTATAAAACGACACTGCCTGTTGTCAACGCAATAGATATTTAAAGTAACAAATATATTTCATTATAAAGTGCTCATCTGATTCAGAATGAACTTACAAAAATATTTTATTGATATATTCAGCTAATTTTATGTAAGGAAATAGATTGAAATCACATTTTGTGAAACATCTACGAAAATGGTGAACAAGCATGATGTAAACGCGTTGTCGACCGACCAGTCGCGTGCAAAAACACATAATAAGCTTGCGTAACTGTTATCATTTTTCGTTTCTAAATCTGAACCTAACCATTCGATCGGCGATGTAACAAAACAACATTTCTAAACTCAACACGCGATGCAACAAGCCAATTACAAAACCACTACTAATATCAACATAATTTATTATTAACACGACCAATCCTAAAGAAATCCTCAAAACAATATTACATTCAAGTTTGCTAAGAGTAGGCCGTAAAAAGGCATTTTAATTTAAGTTCGTTGCGATTGCTTTAAGCCAAGTCATACATAATACATTATAAAACGAATCATTGCGTACAATAGCACCGCCGGGAGCCGTCCGACCGTCGGATATCTATACATTTTAAGTAACAAACTACTTAGGCCGAAGTAGTCATCTTTCCGTAAAAAAACAGAAAGGCCAGGAAAGAGGCGGTAAAATTTCGATAAATACAAAAATTAATAATTATCATCTTAGTTAAATTTGGACAAATTACTTAAACATATTTTTAGAAGACTAGCTTATTTATACATTGAATTTTATTAGATTCAAATTGAATAACAAAGCCAACCGGCCGCTCACATCTCGTGGCTCAATACTATTTTGATTTCACAAAAGACTCGTCGTATAAAGAACTCGTTCAAAAGTTTGGTCAACAATTAGTATAACAAACATATTACAATCGATGTTAGTACAAAACCAATGCGCGTCGCATGAAGCTATTCAAAATCAATTCCTAAGATGGTTAGAGTAAGGTATAAAATCGTTTTGTTTTTTATTGTCAGTCATAGGAGTGTGTTCGTAGAGGGGCACTGTGGGCCGTATCGACTATTGCTTTGAATGTAAGGTACCTCGTAGACGAGTGGCGAGTGGCGAATGGCGAGGAGTGGCGAGTCCCACAGCGGCGGATCACTGCCGCGGGAGGGACGCGTTCGCAGGCAGCGTGGAACTGCGCTGTGACGCGTTCATGTACGCTGACTTTTGATTCGACCGCATCGAGTCCCTGGAAAAAGTTAGAAATTATTTTCTTCTTTATACGTTTTACTTTATACTTTAATCGCAAAGTTGGATGGAGCCTTGTTGACCTCAAGCACATTGAGCCTTTGACAAAAAACAAGAATCATTACGGTATGCGGATTACCAAATCATAATTAATGAATGAAAACATCAAAAGAATTTTTTTGTTTGAAAGTTGGCCCATAAAGATTTCAACCCCTCATTCTAAGTGGTGTTGAATCCATAGTCAACTTGAACACCAACGAGAAGACGAAAGTTGATTACTTTACTTTGGGTCACCCAGCGCCTCTGCTACTGTGCGACCGGCGCTAGTAGCTCGTGCTACAGTACAGTACGGTGCGGTACGGTACGGTTCAGTACGGTTCAGTACGGTTTGGTTCGGTACGGTACGGTACGGTACGGTACGACACGGTACGGTACGGTACGGTACAGTACGGTACGGTACGGTACGGTACGGTACGGTACGGTACAGTACAGTACAGTACAGTACGGTACAGTACAGTACTGTACAGTGCGGGTACATACCGAGGAGACAGCTTAGTGTGGTCGTGGTTGGTTTGGTGCGCAGCGCGGTACCCGTACCGCTGCACTCGGCGAGCGAGGCGCGCCACCCAGCGCCGCTGCTCCTGTGCGACCGGCGCTAGTAGCAGTGCTCTACACTACAGTACAGTACAGTAGAGTGCGGGTACATACCGGGGCGACAGCTTGGTGTGGTCGTGGTTGGTGTGGTGCGCGGCGCGGTACCCGTACCGCTGCACTCGGCGAGCGAGGCGCGCCACCCAGCGCCGCTGCTCCTGTGCGACCGGCGCTAGTAGCAGCAGTTCCCGCGCTCTATCCGCGTGTAGTTTACACGCCGCTACGCCCTCGCCCTCCGATACGTGCTCAGCGTGGATCTTCATGCGACAACCTGATGAATTTAGGGCACTCGTAAGCGAAAATTTAAAGTCATTTTTTACTTCAATGTGTGCTATCAATATGAGGCACTGTATTCTCATCCTAGCAGGAATGAGTCTCACCAGGGTTCTTTTCCTTTACTGAATATTGAAGAACGTAAAAAATTTTTTGTCCAACTGTAAAGGATAACCCTACTGATGAATAAATGACCATACAACCTACTCCCAGTACCTAGTAAAATCTTTGAAAAACTGTTTATTAATCAAATGCGAGGCTACTTTAATAAACATGAGATGTTCCATAGTCATCAGTTCGGTTTTACGAAAGGGAGATCTACATCAGATGCGGCGGCAAAACTATTCTAGGCACATAGGCAACCTGGTAGAACTCACATGATGCAATTTGCATCTTTTGTGATCTATTTAAACCTTTGACTGCGTTTACCACCGTACTCTGCTCATAAAGCTTGAATATTATGGTGTTTTTGGAACTGCTCTTGATATTGCTTTATCTTGTTGAAGTGATCGTCAAACAAAATTAGGAATTAGTGGTACAACATCCAAGTGCTCTTTAGTTAAAATGGGGGTATCCCAGAGTTCAATACTAGGGCCATTTCTGTTTCTAGTATATATTAATAAGAATAATTTATGGTCATTGATACAAGGAGTAAATAACTAGTTTATCAGTTACCGTTCGGTTTACTAAAGCTGGCAAGTTCAACACATGTACACGTTGCGCTTGTGTATTGGATATGAATAAGCGTGTGGCGTGACGTCGCACTGCATGCGCATCATTAAAAGTCTGTCCGTCTCTCTCGCGCGCGATCAATTTTATGAGTATGAAAGAGACAATTATTGTTTCGCTGTTACTGCTCATAAATATAGAGTGTTCTTTTTGCATTCGTCTAATGGAATTGACTGACTAATTTGAGGCAATATTGGAATAAAACATACTGTATAATGAAATTGCATGTGTGAAAGTACGTACGTACTGTGTGTGCTTTCGTTAACCGACCTATAAAGCCCCCCAAACTAGCTTTACCTGTGTTTCCAGAATTAATGATTTACCATCAGTAAATAGTATCTCAAATATTGTCTAATCTGCTCTCGATACTTTATTTATTTTCAAAGTAGATACAAAAGACTTATTAAAGTAAATGATACTTTGTAAATATCCTCCAAATAGTTTGGATGTGAACAATGAGTAACTAAACCAGAAAATAAATTAAACACACCCCTATGCTCTTCGTTGGCTCTCAATTGGACCCATCGGAATACACTGGTGCTTGGGGACAGACCTTTACCACTGGGTGGTAGCCAGCTAGATGGGAAAACATGACATTTCTAACTAATCAACATAGAATGATTCCCTCTCGTAATGTTTTCCGATAATAGCTCATCGGTAGTGGCATCAAACGCCAATCTAAAAACAGTGGGTTTGAATCTCATGAAGTAGAGGTTTCGGAAACACTGAACAAACAAAAGCACGCTGCCTGGTAGGATACATGTTTATACATATCTGCTTACATCCATAATTCTGTGTACAGTAATCATCACACGTGTTTATTCTATAATGCAATATAACTTTTTGATGGTGCTAGATCATTGAGTGGACTGTATTAAGGGGGCCATAAAGTATTAGGGTCATCGCCCACTATGTCAGCACCGCTCCATCGCGGCAACAGCCCGACACCTCCTCAACTCAATCCAACCACTAGCTGCCAGCGTGCCGCCTGCGAGGTGGCAGCTCGCGGACGGCGCGGCGCCGCGCCGGTCAAATTGGTGACGCGGCTTTGGCAAGATACCGCTTGCTGGCGTCACGCAGCAAGGGAGCGGACCGCTCGCTCGAAGCGTTTGGTCAGCAGGACTAGTGGCTTGTAGCGGCAAGCGCGCTTGCCGCGAGGCGTCAACTGTTTTATCTAGTTATTGTATTTACTTTAACATAACGCATACGACTTCAAGGCCTCACTTGCATGGCAAGATAAATGCCGAGGCGTAGCCGTGCTGTTATAGTGAGTGGTGACCGTAAGGCAGGGCTGGCTGGCTGGCACTTCCTATGTGTTCCACATACCCACTTATTCCTCAAATGCATTAAGGAGACAAAGCAAATGTAGGTGTTATAACTATGTATACAAGGTTGAATGTACTCACGTCGGCACTCGTAGGCCTGCGGCGGACGGAACATGTGCCAGAGCGGGCGCGTGCACACCTCGCACGCGGTCGGGATGTGGTACGTGATGCTCACCAGGTCGTGCCCCTTGTGCTGCACCGTGTTACCTACACCACACCACAACACAACACACACATATTGTTAAATCTCACCAAATACATGTCAGTTACAACGTTATTTATACTTAATACTAAACACGAACGCAGAAAAAACCAGAAGATATTTTCATTTAAATAGTGAAATGCAAAAACTCGTACCGCCATATTAAATAAATGGTTGATAGCAAGTTTAGTAAAATCAGTACAATATAACAAATAGAGACGAAGCTACTTTAAAACCGGTTTGCGTTAATGAAACCATGATTTGTAATAATGTAATAAGTTACGACAGATGATGATTATTGTTTCCTAGGCGGGAATCGTACGCATGGATTTCGAAAAATAAAGTCGTATAAAGGAATAGTTCGCGCCCTGAGATTGAAACCCCGGGATATAATTTTCTTATATTTTATTACAATGATTTTATTATCTGTGCTAAATGGTTGACCCACACCGATTCAGCTGTATAGTGTCAGCAGCTGGAAGATGCGCGGGACGTCCTTACATACAACAGTACCGGTGTGGTCGGGGTTGTCCTGGGGCTGGTCAGGCTGGTCGGGCGGGCGGCGTGCCTCGCCCTCGCCCGCGTACAGCAGCTGCAAGATGCGCGGGACATCCTTACATACAACATACAATACAACAGTACCGGTGTGGTCGGGGTTGTCCTGGGGCTGGTCGGGCTGGTCGGGCGGGCGGCGCGCCTCGCCCTCGCCAGCGTACAGCAGCTGGAAGATGCGCGGGATGTCCTTACATACTACATACAATACAACAGTACCGGTGTGGTCGGGGTTGTCCTGGGGCTGGTCGGGCTGGTCGGGCGGGCGGCGCGCCTCGCCCTCGCCAGCGTACAGCAGCTGGAAGATGCGCGGGATGTCCTTCGCGTCCGCGCGGATCACGTCCCCCTGCGTCACCGACCGCACGTGGAACACCTTGCTGCAATATACAACATAATACATTTACTGCAAACACCAACTGTACGGTGCATACACAGAACGCGTTCCGCAGTGCTACATTTCGAAGATATGGTGTAATAAGTTCCGCTTGACGTCACGCCATGGTACAAGAGACGTCAATAGCCCCACTCCCGAGCTTTGACGTGCTTTATCTTCGTAAATTTTATATAGCAAAACATACGTGTCTAATATTTTTTTATAATCTGACGGACTAATAAGATTTATATTTTATTTACTCCGGCCACATACCTATCAATATGAATTCTCAATGACATGCAGCACAAACCTCAAATCCAAAATCATAACAGGATCCGTGGTATTCTGTTTATCATTCTCAGTATTATAGAATATGATCTTCTTGGATGAGACCACGACGTATTGTTTCTTCCAGCCGTGCCGCCGTATGTTCTGTTTGAAGGGCACAGAGAGCCAGCCCTCGAGGGTTTGTTCCGTCTCGCCGTCTTCCGCGTCAGCTGACGATTGCGACGCTGTCTCACTAGTTAGGGCTGCCAGCTTTTCTTTTAGCTGCTCGATTTCTGCGTCTTTGCCGTCCACCTGTCAATGGAATTGTTGATTAGTAACAGAGGTGTTTTGATAACGCATTTTCAATTTTATTTGGTAGGCTATGAAACATTTATAATTTTATGATTAGTTATTACAGAAACAACCAAAAATTCAAAATACGCTACGGCTACATTTATATATGCCACATGTTGCCGACCCATCGATCAATGAATCCAAAGAAGGGCAATGTCCTTCATTTTGCTAAAGATCTCTTCTGCCAATTCCCCAACACCGATAATGCACTCTGAACATGCGCTCTGATTGGCCAAGTCAAGAACACAAGATGCAATGTATGGTCCTTACTTTTCAAAATCAGTGCAAAAGCACTGATTAGTTGCGGATTTGGACTGCTCGTTATTACTACTCCAAAGAGATTTTTTCTCAATGTGATCTGCCGATGTGATGAAATAGTATCCACCAAATATCAAATAGCCCACAGAGACGACATAAAGTAATGTACCTCCATAGCAAGACGCAGCCTATTGGTCTGTTCCTCAAGCAGCTGTTGCTGGCACTCCTGCAGGTCGCGCTGCAGCTTGGATATCTGCTGGTCGTGCTTCTCCTTGTCTCGCGTGTACTCCTGTTGCAGTTTCCGATAGTCTTTGTCCTTTCTCACGGACATCTTGCTCTTGTTCTTTGTCGTTGCTGGGTTCATGTCTTTTCTGTATAATTAAAACGAAATTCTTATTGTTATTAAATAAGTCTACGAACTATGCTAAAAAAGAGTTTTTTTATTGTCATGTAAAGTGAAGTGCATTGTTTGTTATAAAAAAATCAGCTGTTTTATACATTTTAGCCGAGGAGACATTGACCTATTGTATGAAATAGCAGGTTTTTTATGCGATTTCGAATTTCCTCCCATGGCTTTACCATGGGAGGAAATTCGAAATCGCAAAAAAATCAGCTGTTTTATACATTTTAGCCGAGGAGACATTGACCTTTTGTATGAAATAGCAGGTTTTTTATGCGATTTCGAATTTCCTCCCATGGTAAAGTTAATCGTATTTGTGAGTACTTTACTTGGTTTCATTTATTGTCGCATTGTCGTATCCATTCTGTATATACAGAACAAAATTTTATTGTGTTAAGGCGGCCCTCTGAGGCCGGCGCAACTTCAACGCAAGCATAGTCTAAAAGCTTGTTGCTTCATACAACGTAATGTTTGACTGCGAAAAAAGAGAGACAGCATCAGAGCCGTCGGTTATCAGTCCGTAAATTCCGCTAATCACTCGCGGCCGCTTCGCTAGGTGATTTCGCATATCATAAAACTTGGTCCAGGCGTATACTTCTTGTGAAAAAATCTAACACGTTTGTGAAAAAAAAGTTAGTTATTTAGAATCTTCAATACATTTGCAAGCCTGGCATCTAAATGTTTTCTTTATTTTTAAAATTTATAGGTACATTAGATATGGCCAAAGTTCAGGTAAAATTTGAGCAAAAACGCTGTTTTTCGGAGGCTTTTACTGAATTTGTTTCACACTTTTTTTTAATTTCGCCTAGATACACAGCTAGATATAGTGCACACGATACTAATTTGTTCAAAATATCTAACGAAAAATGTTTAACAACGCCATAATAAGTACAGAGGTTTTATATGAAAAGTATGGCGAATTGAGTGCTCTTAATGCATATTTGCATAATCATGGATTTACTAATTATAAACATTTTTTTTAGTATTGTAATCAATGTCTAACATTTTTCAGGATTCGTGTTTAATAAAAATAATAATGTCATATAAACAATACTAAAAGTACTCATAATAGAATTGAAACTTAGGTTTCTAAAATCCAAAATATCCAGCAAGTATTGTGGCCAGTGATTATGTACCTGTTCAGAATCTCAGCGAGCTTGTTGACGGCCTGCTGTTTGAGCATGCTCTCAGAGTTGAGCTTCTTGTTGAGGCGGTCCATCTCCTCCTGCAGCTGTCGCAGCTGAGCGGCCGCGCGCTCGGCCTGCGCCGTGCCGCTGCGTCGGACCTCGTCTACCTCCTGACAATAATACCAACAATATTTACACCACAGATTTACATCTAAATAGATGACACGTGTGTTATGTACTTCGCGTGTCAAAATCTGTGCAAAAATGGGGCACAATGTTCTTCTTTTGAAACTGTTTCACGAGGACAGGGAACTCTCATGGGTGCATGTCCACCAAAGATGTGTAGCGAGGGATATGTTTAGCTGACAAATAGGATAGCTTAATTTAAACGTTAAAAATCTAAAGCCAGCCTAACTACACTCCTTTGCAAAAAAAACGGGCGGTTTGGATTTTTCTACATTATTGGTAATTATTTAGTTCTAAAGTAGTTTTAATAGCCAAACTATGTGACTGACACTTAATAAAGGGTCTGGGTATGATAAAAAGTTAATTTCCAATTCGAAACTTTTGTTTTTAAAAATAATGATCCCTTTTTCAGTGTGTGACTTTTTACTTAGTTTTCGCGGGTTCGCGGTTAAAAGTTTATCAGGCAACTTAAACTAACTTTTAGTAGAATAATTTATGTTTGTTGCATAATCCTGCCTTATAGTGAGTTAAAACAGATATCTTTGTGTCGATTGTAATGGCAGAGAAAGCAATAAGAGCTAGTAAAATTATAGCGCTGCTGGAAGAGGGGTGTAGCCAATGTTACGTCTCACAGCGGTTAAACGTGAGTCGTTCAACCGTCCAAAGAACCTGGACTCGATACCAAGAGACGGGTTCCGTTCAGAGAAGGCAAGGTTCTGGGAGAAAACGTCGCACATAACCACGAGATGACCGCTTCTTAGTGACTCAGGCGTTGAGGAACCGCAAATGCAGTTACATAGACCTAAAAGAAACCTTGAAGAGGTACGAGGAGTACAAGTTAGCCTATGGAAAGTGAGGAGGAGGCTTTTAGCGGCTGATATACGCAGTTGACGACCAGCGCGGGCCCCCAAGTTACTCCGTGAGCACCGGATAGCTCGATTGAGGTTCGCTAGAAATTGCCTATCTTGGACACTAGGTAACTGGAGTAGCGTACTCTTCTCCGATGAGGCTCGAATTGGTCTGAATGGTGAGAACCGACGTTGGCGAATGTTACGAAGACCAGGGGAACGCTATGCCGACGTGTGTTTTGAAGAAATCACCCCTTATGGTGGAGGGTCCGTTATGTTTTGGGCGGGAGTAACTTCCCGCTATCGTACCGAGATAGTATTAATTGAAAATGACTCATTCAATGCCTTAAGGTACACAACAGAAATCCTTTGTCAACATGCACAACCCGCACTGACTGTAATTGGTGAAGATGCCATTTACATGGACGATAATGCTTGGGCCCACCATTCTAGCGACGTAGATGCTTATATGCAAGTGGTCGGTATTAGTCATTTTGACTGGCCAGCGCGGAGCCCCAACCTTAACCCCTTTGAGCACGTCTGGGACCACCTAAAAAGGCGATTACGATCTGTCCAACCACTTCCACAAAACATCAGGGAGCTTAAACGTGTGATCTTGGCTGAGTGGGAACACATTCCACAGAACAGAATCAAAAGTCTGGTGGAAAGCATGCCAAGACGATTACATGCCGTAATCGCTGCAAGGGGAGGTCATACTCGTTATTAATTTTTATTTAGTATGTTTTTTTTTTAATAAAAATACTCGTAGTATTAATTTCATTATACCCATAAAAATGACCATTTTCTGTTTACATTGCCTAAAAACCCGATTCCAGGATTTAAACTGTTAAAAACTATATTCCCATTGATAATAAGAAATTTATAGTCATTTATGCTAATGACATACTAAAAATATTAATATTATCCATAGAAAAGCAAATGACTGTAAGGTGCCCGTTTTTTTGCAAAGGAGTTTAAATCAATCTTGTGACATTATGGTAGGTACAAAAAGTTAGACGTCTGTTTTTCATACGGATGGAAGGACTTGATTTATCTATTTAGATTTATATCTGTGATTTACACATTTTGTATTTTGACTTTAGAAAAGTATATTAATGCATTGCTAATTGTAATGCTGCCAGTTTCAGAAGGTCCTATCAACTCGCCAGTTTATGTTTTTTTAACGATAATTTTGCCACTACGCAAGTACACCCTTTGGCACATAACTTGGCCACGTTTTGGCTTTAAATTTCAAGATTTTTTGCTATATGTGCTGGTTTGTTCTTTTCACTCTAATTGCTTGTCATTATTCTATAGTATATTATAATTTATTTTTGTTTAGAACTTAAGAAATAAAAACCTAAGAGTCTGGCAAAGTTAAATGCCAGCAACTATATACTTTTATAAATTGGTCAGGTGTTTAGAAACAGGAGGTAAGCCTGGGTATGTTCACGTTATGGTAAGTGGGACCTATATATATTTATTTTTAAATTTTAATTCTAAAGATATCTTAGCTTGAGGTTCGGTAGACGGCTTCGCCATTTTGAAAAAAATCCATAAACCGACTCTCCACATAATTATCGAGACTCGCAAGGTCTACAGCTCACAGAGCCACTATTTTACATTGGCATGAGAGCATAAATTGTACACATCTGCTAGCAATCCAATGTCACATAATGTAAACCATATTGCTATATATATATATAAGAGTGTAGGTGTACCTTCCGCTGCAGGTCGATGGTGGCGCGGTTCTCGTGGTCTCTGTCCCGCAGCCCCTGCACGAGCGAGTCGCGCGCGGCCAGCTCGCCGCGGTGCTGAGCGAGAGCATCTCGCATCTCTAGGTCTTTCATCGTCTTCTCCTTCTCTAGCTCGCCCACCGTCTCCTCAGCTATCGACCTGAGGATAAGCACCGATCGGTTAGCGGAGCGGCAACGTCGCGACGCGCCTAGACGACGAGTGTGCATACGATTTTCAGGTTATAATATAAGCTTTTACTGTACAGCAGTTGTATATTAAATGTATGAATGTATGTATGAAACTTACAAAGTTTTAAATAAAGTTCATAAGTTACTAGGGCCTACATTTAATAAATGGCTTTGACTTGACTTTGACTTTAAAGTGTTTTTTTTACATCGTTAAAACTCAAATAGTAATTTAGTAAAATCTACAGATATTTTTAAAATGCAAACCTAATTTCAAATCATTTAATTGATATATTTCTGATAACAGATTGAATATACCTTTGCCAGTCAATCCTAGTAAGAAATGACTGGATGAAAAATGATAAACTTACAAACAATAAGGGTGAACAAAAGCCACATAATAAAGGTAATATGTTACCGAGCGATGGCTTCCGAGTCGGCCCTAGCGATGGCCAACTGCAGCTGATGCAGCAGACTGGACCGCTCTTGCTCCAGGTCGCGCGCCGACCGCGAACTCTCATCCATTTGCGCGCGGATCTCATTCACCTGGTTCCTGTATACGTGGCAGTAGTGCTGCTCGTTCTCCAGCTGGGAACGTAGCTCTTCACTCTGCAGACAAATCAAATATTATTAAAATAATAATAACATAGGTATTTATTTTTATAGCTAGCTTTCCACACATATATTTCAAATTACAATGACCAGTGGATGAAGCTCTGTGAACCACTCTCAGCAAGGTTTGTATTTAGTCCCAATCTTGAGATGGTATAAGCACACAAAGCCCCGAAGGGAACTGGCTCTCAAGCGCAGTACCGGCTCTCACCGCTAGATGGATGGAGAAGGATTTTTTACTTGAGGGTGGCAGAAAGTACCCTATCTTATATGTGTTAATTATTTTCTTTCACTAGACAAATAAGAACATATGAAAATATCTTAAAGGCTTGATGAAAACCAACCGTTTAGTAAATAAAATATGATGATCACGCTACCTCTCATCCATCTCGCTATAACATTAAAGCGCAACAATAATCATAAGTACTATCACATGTAAAGTACAATTTAATTGTGCAACAATATCATAGACGACTGAAGATGACCAGGAAATTGAAGCGGCAATAACAAATTCCTGTATATTAATGCGTGTCATGAACATAATGGAATTGTTTTATAGGTCTGCTTCATTGCCAAGGTTCAATGTTTGTACAGCATTAGCGGTCAACGAATCATTGTATCAATTATGTTTGTTCGCCCATTTACTCGTAAAGGTTGACTTTTCTATTGCCGGGTCGAGAGACTGTGGACTAAATGTACGATTAATATTAAAGGATTTTATTTATATGTTTATTTGGAAGAGGACAGTAAAATATCGACTCTATTAGATTTTAACTTTTAGTTAAGCGAGATATCGACATTCTTGCTAACACTACCGTGACTGTAGCTTGTTCGTGAATTTTGAAGCTTTCTTGTAAATTATATTTAAGTATTTTATGAAGCATGCAGAAACTGTTGTATTATTTTATAGTTGTATTGTTGCATCAATTGACTTTGTTAACAATACAAAAGAGAAAATGTATGTGTTTATTCTCAAATACATAGTGCATTTAGTTTGTTATTAAGTAACATTTATTGATACCTATTGATGTTTCCAAGAACTTTTATCAAAGTTATAGTACAATCAGCTATAATTCAATTATTCATGAGAAGTATTTGTCTAGTACTGTCATTCACAAATTAAACGGTAAATAAATCAAATCACACTTATAATATGGCTATGAATACAATTTCTCAATTTTACATGCTTGACCTTCTATTATTATTATCTATTACATTAAAAGACCCTTCAAATCAATCTGTAGGTTCCCTTAAATATATAACTCGATGTATTTTAATACACGAATATCTAATGTATAATCCGCAAAAACAATCTCAAAAGTCTGTGTCGTAAATATCAAGGTCAACAGAGAATACTCTTTCATTCGAGTTAGGTACCTACCTACTCGTGAGATTAGTTTTATGAGAATGCAATATTATCGCGGACTACCTAGAAAAACGACATAACTATGCGATGCTACGTTAGTACAAACTAACATGATTATGATAGTGCACTTTGAGACGAGCATACTGTTATTCCAATTAGATAAAGAAATAATTTTAGTTCACAGTAGTTGGACAAATTAATTATACTCATATATCATCCATCATCAATATCTCATAATGTCGCACTACTGGGACAGGAACCCCTACTCTTAACCTATCGTGCGTATTTACGTGCTGACTGTTCAAATTGTTGACAATTGTTTCAACTACATATAACAACGTGATGCTAAACCTCTGAGCTACGGATGAGCTACTTTTATTATTAGTGACGTGAATATAAACTAACAGCGATTATATTCTATGAACTATTATGAATAAATTTTCTATTAATTTTGCAAATCACATCATAATCAATGAGTAAGGCATACAAATGTAGAAAAACCGCTGTGTACGTAATCGTGTGTTTATTTATTTGGAGACGTCTGTGCGGCGCACGCGCAGGTACATCGTATATGGCAATAGCATTGTGTATGTGTGTGTACAAGTTTGCTGTTACAATGAGTCACTATGTCGTAACGCTTGAGGACAGTCTATTTCGGCGCGATGAGATTATGATTAATTCACAAGAAATACAAGAAAAGAGTTCGTTAAGTAATATCTATTCCTATGCGAAAATACATGAACTTTATATACCGTATCTTATCTAAATAATCGAATTAGTACTAATGCATCGAGTGCCTTTTTCATTCACTGTGCATCCCCCTTCGATTAGATAACGAAATCATACAGTATTATTCTTTCGTGTTGTCTGACATGAGATAGTTAATAATAACAAATATGTAGAGGTAAATGTCCTTTTTTGTATTTTTAGCATTAAGAAATACAATAACAAATACATGCTGTGAACGTCAAAAAAAACTGGTTTAAGATATTCTTATTTCGTTCTAAGAAATTTGAAGTCCTTACAATATGAGGAAATTTCGCTGTCTATAAACCATTTAAATGGACCAACAAATATAATGGGTGACCTCAATAAAAGTAACGTACGCATTTAAAAATGTTCGCTTGGAGAGAGGATGCTTGATTCGTTAAAACGGACACGCTCCAAGTTCCTAATTTACATATTATACAGTTTTTTTTATACAAATATGTATATAACAAGCGCAGATGATTCAATTAACGTAACACACGAGTTTATCTGTACCGTTGTGTTTCCTTACAGATTGGGGTTGAGGCAGAACAAAGCTATTCTGTTACTCATTCTGAGAATAAAGGAAGTTGTATACCTATGCCTTTCTTTTAGATTTGGAATTGACTCCTACGTTATTTGTACATGTTTGCCTATACACTACTAGCCGACCCCCGCGGTTTCACCCGCGTACGGTTTGTTTTTTTTTTGCGCGGAACACTTATTACTTTTCAAAAATAAAAGTAGCTAAGTTAGTCCTTATAACATCAGCTATGAACCGGAATAGACAGTCAACAATATTGAAAAACTCAATCCGATTTTATTCAAAAAAAGTTGAACATAAAAGCTGCAATGCAATACTCTTTAAAATTCGAATGTCAAATATAAAAGAGTATTTAGCTCAAAAGCACTAAGGAGTATTGATATCAACTTCGATGCAAATCACACCTAAAATAACTTTCTACCCCTTATTAACCCTGTTAGACGATGAGTTAAATTACGAGACACCTC
>CATOBL010000068.1:0-19402 GCA_951394255.1 Polyploca ridens
GACCGCTCGGTGCTGAACTATAATGCGTGGTATACTAACTGGTCCTCATCCGCTTGGCGCGCGCGTCCTTGTGTCGGTCCCGCTCGGCGCGCTGGTCCCGCTGCAGGCGCGCGCGCTCGGCGGCGGCGCGCTGCTCGGCCAGCGACCGCTCGGTGCTGAACTATAATGCGTGGTATACTAACTGGTCCTCATCCGCTTGGCGCGCGCGTCCTTGTGTCGGTCCCGCTCGGCGCGCTGGTCCCGCTGCAGGCGCGCGCGCTCGGCGGCGGCGCGCTGCTCGGCCAGCGACCGCTCGGTGCTGAACTCCTCTTGAAGCCGCTCTACGTCCCATTCCGCGCCCGTGCGGAGAGCCCTGTCCACCTGGGCCAGGTTTGTTTTCTCTTCTTTTTTGAACTGGAATCGGTAGAATTTTATTTGAAATACGTCACAAACTATGTTAGTTACTCAGGTTGACAAAACATGTTAAAAAAGTTAGTGAAAGACAAACAAGTTTTATTTACAATTTGGTCCTTCGAGCCAGATTCACACAATAGGCCATTCTCTATAACACTATATAACAGGTATGTACTTACTTACCGACCATCTTTTTATCTTTGCAATACAACTTGCCATCATTAAGTGCTAGAAAGTGATTTACTGTGACTAGAAACTATAATATAACTCGACACTGGCAGAAATAAGTTCTAATTTGGATTTGGTTGCCAAACTTACAACTAAGAAGAAAAGACGCACATAGCTAATGTAAGTAAATGCATGTTAATGTTACCTTAAGCTTCAAGTCGCGCCTAGTCCGTCCGGGGAACAGCGGCTCCATGAGCGTGAAGTCGGTCCCGATGGCGGCGATGGCGCGGTAGAAGCGCACGGTCTCCACGTCGGACCACTCGGCGGTGCGCGCCGAGCGCCGGTAGCGCCCCAACCCGCCCCCCCAACTACCCTCGCGGACCACCCCACACACTTTGCGGGTGTCCGATTGTTTTATTGTCTATTTGAAATTGGAATGTTTCTTATTTGGAATATATGTGTTTGTCAGAGGAAAAGTATAAAGAGTATAGGGAAGATTTCGCTTTATTTTTCGTTCGAGTTCGCTCAATACCTTTTCACTTAAACGAAATCAATTAGTTTACCAGTCCCTAGAACATGCTAGCAGTAGTAGGTATATCAATGGGGTTATCACACGGCGCTATCGGTAAGTTAACTAGTTTCAAGTGCGCAGAGTGCTGGTCGCCACTGTTAGTTACTGACGCAACAAAATATTTTTTTATTTCATCTATGGACAGGAATGAAATTTTTATATTTGTCACACGAATTAGTTCATCATGGCAAGAAGTTCGGAGCAACTCAATATATACAATACAGTATAATGTAAAATAAATAAATATTCTTTTCCTCTTCTCGTTGCTTATATAGAAGTATAAAGCTCACCAAACTCTTCTCGTCGAGTATAATTTCTCCATTAGGTCCAATTTTGATCTGTGGAACGGGAGCGGAGTCCTGAGGCGGATCGTCTACCTCCTCCTCGGCTTCTTGTGCGGCGATCTCTGCCGCATCTTTCGCATTCGCTTCTTTTGCTATCATCTCATCTTGGTCAGGTCTGCGAAAATAATATTATATGCTGTGTCTAGAATGGATAATAATCTCGATAGAACAGCCGAAACACTAGGTTGTTATCATTTGAAATCTGTGCAATAACAACTTCGATGTAAGAGAAGATACTGATTAGTGTTCACGGTGTGCGACAGGGTTGCATTCTCTCGCCGATGCTTTACACTATTTATAGAGCAGATATTATCTGAGCTTAAGACAGCTGGGAGGGTTTGGTGTGGGAGGTAAGTAAATAGTCAACCTTCCATACGCCAACGACACGCGTCAATATAAATTATCTGACCTACACGAGGGCCAAAACCAGATGGAAATTTCTCCGCAGTCCAGACTAGAGAATAACAGGTAATTTGAATATTTTCGTATTAAATAAAGACAGTTGTAATGAGTAAATCAAGGTAGGCAGGTACTAATACTCACATAATAGGATTAGTAGTAGGGTTGTAGAAGATCAGATCGTACATGGTGAGCTTGTCGCGCTTGACAGTTTCTCGACGGCGTCTCATAGCCGTCGCGCGGCGATTCATCTCTTGACGACGAGATCTGTAAACATTGCAATAAAACGTTATAAAGTTATGTTTTTACATTGACAACTTTTGCACTAAACCACACACATCGTGGTAAGTGATGATGTGGCCGACGGACACTAGGCATAGACTGCTATTGCTATTATTTGTAAAAGCGCTAAATCGTACACCCCTATCATTAATGGAAAGTAATGCGTATTTTCAACAACCATTAGGCATTGGTTGTAGGCAACTCCTAACAAATGTCAATTTCTTCTAGAAAAAGCTATTAATTACATATTGGACAGGATATACATTGCAAAGTTAAGCTCAACAAGCAGTGTTGATATTATCTTTTTGAATGAAATATTTATAAGATTTTTTTTTTACCATCATAAAGCTACTCTATAACCATGAGCTTGAGCTTTCGGTGAAGGAAAACATCGTGAGGAAACCATAGCACGGTGGTAGGGTACTTTGCAGTACCCGCCTGGCTGGCTACCACCCTCAAGTTGAAAATCTGTCGCCAAGCACCTTTCGGTGTGTTCCGACAGTTGCACTTGAGAGCCAGTTCCTTCTAGGCTTTGTGTGCTTACCACCTTCGGCTACATCATCACCTACCATGGTGAGATTGTGGTGTTTGACCTCAGGCCTATAAACAGTAAAAAAAAAATAAGTAAATGTCATGGAATATTAACAAATATATAACGATCATATTAAAAAATAAAATATATTGATACTAGACTTACTTAGAGATATGTTTTTCTTTGACCGGTGAGCCCGCGGGCGCATGTGGCGCTGCCTGGCTGACACTCGAGCAAACTGAATCATTCCTTATTCGGTTAACCTCCCTGCAACAAATTAAATCATATCATTGTAAAACAAGCCTGTCAATATAAACTTGTCAGATTTTGAGTCGAAATTCAAATAATTACATTGAAGTCCCGGATCAAAGGCGAGAATTGACTATACTGGCCTTAAATTATTATATTATTTATGCAGACATGTTAAATAGGCACTGTTCGCACCGCTGGGAGTTTACTATCCCAGTGTTTAAACCTTTTACTATGTATGGGCGCTTCTTTATTGGGGCGACACGACAAGGCATGCCGTTGCCGGCGGCGACATGTCGTCGGGCGACTCCGGCACCTACGTTCTTCATTAGAACGACACGACACGACGCGGTAATAATGTGTCGCGCGGGGGTGCGGGCGGCGCGTCCACTCGGACGCCCACATGGAAGCTTGCGTGTGTACACAACACATGCATAAAGAGCCGCCACGGCACCAGTGGGGGACTTGCTGCCGACGACATGTTGCCGTGCAGGCCCAGTGAGACAGCGTGCAGTACAATCTCATAGAAATATGCATCCACTGATGTCATGGACGGCTGCCGTTGCCGTGCGGTGTCGTGTCGTGTCGCACAATGAAGAAACGCTTTATGGGGTATGTAAGTACCTAAATCAGAAAAATATGCATGTCTTTGATCCCATGTGAGGCGAGAAGGGATGACCTTATAATGTAAATGGAACATAATATAGTAAAAATGTATTTATTATATGTATCATATATTTGTAAATATTTTCGCATCTGAATTGTAGAAGCTAACTTATATTATTTATTTATTTTATTTTATTTATTTATTTAAAGATACAAACGGTTTTTTACGAATTTAGTGTTTAAACATGTTATACAAACAAACCTGGAGATCTCTTAAAGATTTACAAATGAGTTATATAGACATCACAAAGCCTAATTATATAAATATTAATAAAATGTAATGTTACCTGTTAGGTATTGAATGTAGTGTGCTATGTGACGTGTGCGAGTCGTGTCGTTGTCGTGCCGGCGCCGGAGTGCCCGACCCACTGCTGAGCAACGCCCGCCGACTTTCATCTTCCGACTCGCTCGCACTACCCTACATACACCATTAGCTTTGTTACATACAATTTTAAAAGGATTTATTTATTTATTCTTTATTGCACAATTTAACACAATACAGCACATATATGGATACATAGACCCACACATACCCTATGTCGAGGGATGGTTGTCTTTATAGTTCCTGAGATTTTGTGACCCGTCGAAATATTAATATTCAAGGGTTTAGTTGAATATAATTTCAATATGTATAGCCGTAAAAGCTTTCCTTGACTGACTGAAACAGCACACTGTCTAAACCACCAAAGACAAAAATGTTTTCCTTAAGGAAGGAGAGGTGCTAACAAGGTTCAATACTTGGTAGGCATGGCATGTAAACCCAAGGTAGTAAAATAGGCTGCATATGAAAACTATTATACAAAAAATATTATACAGGTCCCAACTCAAATGGACTCCATCTTAATGTTACATGTTGCATGAAAATTATCCAAAGTTCAAAGGGGTTAGAACCTTTGTGGCATAGCTAGCCGCCGCCATTTTAGTTTTTTTTCAATGTCGCGGCGCACGATGAAACTGGTATATATGGGTAGAGGACACTTATACAAACAAAAAATGTTAATCAATATGGTGGCCTAAAGTGTCACGTTTCCGAGATATTTGGAGGTAAAGATCGCCATATGAAAATTACGACAATCATTAAAAATTAACATATTACGGGTTTATATGCATTTGATTGTATTCAAATAATAGTTCCCAGGTTGATTTATCAATTTTAGTAGAGAGTTAAACTAGGAGCACGAAAAACAATAGTTTTAATTACTTACCTACTAAACAGCATCGTAATATTCGCTATGAACCACAATGTTGTCAAAGTAGCTCGGATCGTGACTTGTTTTCCATCTTGTCATTATTATACAAACAAAAATGACAATACTTGTCCTAAAATCTCATGTTACCAAGTAAATTGGAACTAAAGATCGCTAAGTAATGCTCCCTGGGCGCCAAAATTGCAATAGCGACGTAATAGTACATTATGATACATGTGTGCAAAGTTGGTTATTAATACTCGAGGCGTATTAAGCGCGTGAGCCGTAGGCGAAAGCAATAAGTGAGCCGAGAGTGTAATAATCAATGCACACGCGTGTCATACGACATTGTTCAACACACTTGCAAGGAAAAAAACAGACATGTATTTTTTTAAGTAGATTTTTTGATAATAATCAAATCAACACAATGAGAACGTTTACAAATATGGCACGCAAGGTTTTTTTTGGTCTACACATATCACTTGCAGTGAGGTACAAACTTATCATAATCGGGATTATACCTTCATAAAACTGTGCGGTAATGTAAAGTAAAAAAGCACAAATGGGTAATAAGCTGCATTAAGATACCAAAAGCGGTGCAATAAATGTTATTTTACGAGCGAGTGTGTTGAAAATAAATAAAAAACCCGGTCCCGCGGCCGGCCTAATAAAACTCCTACCTAAATGAAAGTCCCATCTTCATCAAAGACTGCTCACGTGCACACAATGCCCAAAAAGGCGATAGATCAGACCCGATGAATTACAGGCCTATTGCCATCACCTCCCATTCTCTCCAATGTCATGGAGCGAGTGATCAACACGCAGCTCTTGAGATACCTAGAGGATCACGATTTGTTGAGTGACCGACAATATGGCTTCCACCATAGTCCCTTGGCTGGTGATCCAGTGTATCTCTATGTGATGTGTCTATGTATACACTAGAAGGTCACCAGCCGAGTGGTCACTCGCCATCGAGAGTCAAGGTGGCGAAGGTGTTCGATCGGGTCTGGCACTGGGGTCTTCTAACGAAGTTACTAGCATATGGATTTCCCGAGGGACTATGCAAATGGGTCGCCAATTTTTTGTCCAGCAGATGCATACGAGCTGAGAGACATAAATGCTGGCGTCCCGCAAGGGTCTGTACTGTCCCAAACACTGTTCCTGCTGCATATCAATGAAATGTTGTCTATTGACGGCATTCATTGTACAGAGGACGCTCATTGCAAATATTCTGAAATCGAGAGCACACTAGTGTCTCCGATTACGGTCGACTAAATCTAGTCCATTTCAACCCCACTAAGACTCAAGTCTGCGCGTTCACCGCTAAGAAAACCCCATTTGCTGTGACTTCACAATTCCAGAACACGAACATCAGTGAAAGCATCGGGATCCTCGGCATCGACATTTCTAACGACGTCAATAGGCCGTCTAGAAGACAAGGTTAAGCTAGCTTCAAAAACTGGAAGTGCTCAACAGAGCGACGCAGTACTTAACATCGGGGCAAAGGCTGCAACTTTACAAGTCGCAAGTCCGGCCTTATATGGAGTACTGCTCTTTCCTGGATACCAGTTTGGGCCTTTAGACTCAGTTCAGCGACATGCTATTAGAATTGTCGACGGTCCCCAGCTCACAAGCGGCTTAGGGCCCCTCAATCTGAGGAGAGATTTTGCCTCCTTATGTGTGTTCTACCGCTTGTATAACGGACAGTGTTCTGTAGAATTGTTTAACCTGATGCCCACGGCTACCTTCTACCATCGCAAGTCTCGCCATTAACGGGGAGTCCATCCTCACACATTGGAACCAAAATAGTTTCGACCTATGCGGTCTGAAAGGAGCTTTCTTCCGCGGACGCTTAGACTATGGAATGAGCTCCCGCCGAGGTTTTCCCAACGGAGCGTGGGGTTCCTTAAAAAAGGTGTGAAGATTATTTATTTATTTATTTATTATTATTTCTGTAGGGTCGGCAACGCGCGAGTGATACCCCTGGTGTTGCAAGAGTCCAAAGGCTACGTTAAGCGCTTACCGCTTAAGCGCGCCGTATATGTTTGTTTGCTACCTAAGTAGTTTAAAAAATTCTTTTATTTAAAGGTTTGAGGTCACGGCTTGTTTCTGTTTTGTGTATTATTTTATTTTTAAAACCGTGATGCAATAATTATTTGCCCACAGTTTATTGCTTAAAAACAATAACATAAATTGTACTTAATCAACTTTAAACTATTGTCATTCTTCTCGTATTATTTATACATCGATATTCCAAAATCTCGGTAATATTATATTTTAAGACAAGTTTTGTAATTTTTGTTTAATAACGGAGACATGGAAAACAAGTTAACCACTACGATCCGAGCTACTTGACAACATTGTGTTTCATTGCGAACATAGCGATGCGGTTTAGTAGGTAACCAATTAATGAATATTGTTTTTTCGTGCTATTTGTTTTGCTATATTCTAATAAAAAGTTAAATCAACCTGGGAACTATTATTTGAATACAATCTAATGCATATAAACACGTAATAAGTTAATTTTTAATGATTGTCGTTATTCTCATATGGCGATCTTTACCTCCAAATATCTCGGAAACGTGACACTTTAGGTCACCATATTGCTTAAAATATTTGTTTGTATAAGTGTCCTCTACCCAAATATACTACTTACACCGTGCGCCGCCACATTGAAAAAAAATCAAAATGGCGGCGGGTGGCTATGCCAGCTCCCATACAAAAAAGTTCGTACCCCTTATACATAAATTCCTAAGTGAGTTTGTTTGTCATTCCTTTTTTGTTACAGAATGAATTAATGATTTATTATTAGCCAGAAACAGATTGATATCTTGCATGAATAGCTGGCAGGTTGAAGAAGGACATAAGCTATTATTTGTTCCAGGAACAAGGGTGAAACTTCAGGGAGAAGATAATAATAAAAAAACTAATAGGTATGAACTACTATGAACTGAGAACCTCCGCCTTTTTTGAAATCGATTAAAAATCTATATATTAAACACTACCTTAACACTCGCGCCACTTACTTTACCCCAAAGGAATGTAATATCCAACAAATAAAATTAATGTAATTTTCGAGACATGCTCTTAAAACATTATAACCCCGTTATAACCAAACCATAACCAAAAACGAATCATCTTGATTTTCCGTATAAAGTAGAAATACTGAGTTTCATGTTAATTGGACTGTGTATTAGGTTCCTTCCATACAAACTTTAACACCCCTAAACCCACCTTGAAGGGTAGTTTTGAAAAACAAATGAGAAACTTTATTATTTAACCCCTATAGGGGTAGAAATTTCAAAAATCCTTTCTTAGCAGCTGCTAACATTATAAAATCTCCCTCAGTTTTCTAGACCTAGTAGTTTTGGCTGTACATTCAGTACAAGTAGTCACACCATTTATAAGTATATAGATAACATGTTATACATTATTTTATATTTGATTTATGCCTATGTTAATAATAATCTTTCGGTTGATAACCATTTCTAATGACGCAACTGATAATGAAACTGTAAATAAACTACTAAAGTTATGACATGTTAGTTTTAGCACAATATAGCATAATCAATAGTATTGTTCATGAAGAATGGACAGTTTTATACAATATAAGTTGATTTGTGTAAATACAGTTAACACCTGTTCAAATAATCTGAAATGAAAAGGTGTTCCAAAATGCATGTGTAAAAAAACTGAATGCAAAATTTTTTTTTGCACAAAAGAATCAGTGAAAAAAATATATCTTAGGTATTGGTGCCGATTCTGTTGTAAATCGCACTAAACTAATTTTAGTCACATCTCATCTCTTTCTTACAGACATTATTGAAAAAGGATAGAACATATTTTAAGTTGTCAAATTAATTTTTGCCGTCTTATTTTGCGTGTATTTAGGTGTAACCGCGATAGATGGCGACTAAATTTATATTGAAAACAAGCATTGGACTAATTTGACAGGACTAAATTTCTTACATCCTTTTCTTATGTTCTTTGTTAGAAAGAGACATAGTGACATTAAAATTAGTTTAGTTGTGAACAACAGAATCAGGGCCATTATATGATAATATAAGTCCCGAAATGTGAATTACATCTGGGTTGGTGGGACATATACCTGCAACTGAGTATTAAAGATTTTAATTTTGTAGCAAACCATATTCTTGTTCATATTTCAATAAAAGATTTCTATAAAATAATTATCTTACAAATCAATCCAATAATAATAGTACTAGTAACATAAAAAAATCTCTATTAAACTGTTTGTCAAGTATCACATAACAACCCGTTGGTTCTCGCGAGGGACGCGCATCCTATTATAACAATTGATGTCATTGTTATATTTTTAACTGTGAACCAAGCTATTAATATTTTATAATAACTGTATAAATGCTCACCTGTATACTATTCCTTCTAAGAGGTGCAAGTCTTGGCACCGGACGGAGTTTAGGCCGCACTTTACTGGGAGATGGCAGTGGTACAATAGGGTCAAAGAGTACTTCAGCATTCTCTGATATAATCTCATTTTTTAACAAAGCAATGGGTTTGGGTGTGTTGGCAGCTGCCTGGAGTGGGATGATGCCATCCATTACAGTGTCTTCAGTAATACTTTCTGGTACACTCGGCACATTGTAGTCTGCTGAAATTTTAGTTTTTTTTTTAAATAAATGATTCATTCAGAAAACAATAAATTGTATAGGTGTCCTACTTTTCAAAATAATGTCAGCATAGTGAACAACTGATTTCAAAAAGTGCTTATAAAGCATCTAACAATCTTTTGAGTACTTGCTAGGCAAGTATGTGACTTGCAGATGTATATAAATTGTTTGGGAGGTTGTTGAATACTCAGCATTTAAATTTTAGTACTTACCATCAATAACATCATTTCTAGTCTCCTTAGCCGCACTGGAGCTATCTGGTAATTTTTGTACTACACTTTTTACTAATTCATTATTTCCAGATTTTACTTGAGCATCTAATTTTTCTCTTTCTGGTGTAACAAGTTTTTGGACACTAACTTCTGTCAGTAATCTTGGTGTTTTAATGAGAGGTGATGCAACATGCCTAGCTTGGGGACTAAGCGGTGATACAAACACATTATCTCTCAAAGTGGCAGTGGAAGTAATTACAGGCACTTTTTCAGCAAGCTTTGGAGTAACACTCTTTATTTTTTCTGGTTCCAATGGTGTAGGGATTTTTAATGGTGAAGGCACTTTTTGAGGGTTTGATGTTTTTGGAAAATTATACGGTGATTTTCGGGGTGACACGTTACGACCAGCTGGCGACTTTTTCTCCAACCTCTCCTGGCTTTTATTTGCCCTAGGAGTCCTAGGACTTCTAACTCCTTTTTCCAAGCTTTCATTTGATTGAACTGGCTTGCTTTTATTAACATCCGTGTTTTCAGCATTCTTTCTTCGTGGCGGTAATGAGGTTACAGCTTTTATTCTTGCTCTTCTCGTCGACATTATGGTATTTTATTTGAAACGTGCTCGAAACTTATGAACTTTCAACATATATAGGTACACCACTTACTTACTACACATTGTAATTTTATCTATCCTTGATAATATCGAAAATCATTTAAAAATATTCGCAAGTTTAACAATTACTTATTTTTTAAATTACGAAAAAACACTTGACATCTCGATAGTGCAACGAATAAACATAAAAATGAAACGAACGAAGGAACAAAACGAATGAATGAATGGAACAGTGGTCTGGATCAGGGTTGGATTCAGACCCCCAGAAAATGATTGTCTATGGAACATAAAATTATACTACTTGTCGAAATTAATACTACGTTTCGCTTTTCGTCTATTTTGTTATTAATTTAAATAAAAATTAATTTGGAATGAAATTTTAGTTTTATTGTTACCTACATTTGCGTAATTTGTACAAATTACGCAAATGTAGGCAAGAAGATGTTTATTTCAGCCAATTCGTCAATCGGAACTTCGTCTTTGGCATTCAGATGGAATAAATTCAATACACATTAGGTACATTTACTTTCCTTCACAGCATCGCATGAAAGTATCAGGCAGGAGTCAATAGAGCGATTTACTACAACTCCAACAACTATTACAACTTTATTTCGTAATTAAAGTAATATTTTTTAATTTTTTTCAACCAATTAGTCAATCGACTTTAAGGTAAAATTATGGTATTTTCGCGTAGTATGATGGCATTACGATACTACATACTACACATCCCAAAATTATGGTACAAATAGTATAATTATACTACGAAATCCAACCCTGGTCTTGATAGCCAGTATACTATTGTAGTCTTTGGTCTCGATCTCGAACGTCATTCATAGAACGAGATCGGTAGAGTTGCCAGCTAAAATATTATACTCGGGTATATTTGTACCCAAAAACGGTATTTGACAAAAAAAAATACAGTATTCAATCAAATTCGTTTATTTATTGAAAAAAAAACTTACAGACTAATTTATAACAATCACACTTAAGTATAATTATTTTTTATACCAATATTCTTTAGCCATAGCCGCGGTCATCTTCGAAATAATTTCAAAATCATAACAATTAGCTGTAATAAAGAGTCGTATATGCATGTAATAGACCAGTGATTGATTCAGTAGACAGCCTATAGACTAGACAGGTAAATTCCCGAGCGGGAAGCCCCATATAATAACGAGTTGTAGGACACAAGGGTATTCCCCAAAATATATGGAACATTCTGCACTAGGTCTATACTTACTATTGAGGGCTTCCCCGTAACATTAAACCAAGAATCTTATATATTAAACATAAATGAAAAGGGTTGCCAGCTTAAAAGTGTAAAATCGGTAGAGAAATGCTACACATGTATGGAGCGAAGCTATTGAGGGATATGGTGAATCACTTGCTGTTTCCCTTGATATCTCCAAGGCTTTCGATAGAGTCTGGCACGATAGCCTGTTAAGTAAGCTTCCTTCGTACGGAATATCTGCTGGTTTGTGTGCCTGGATTTCAGATTTCCTGAGCGAAAGGTCCATACGAGTTGTCATTGACGGGTGCTCGTCCGATCTATTGGCAATAAATGCCAGGGTACCTCAGGGATCAGTTCTCTCCGCGACATTATTCTTGCTGCATATCAACGATCTGCTAAAACCCGGTATCTTTGGGTACCCAGACGACAGCACTGTCATGGAGAGCTATTTTTCAAGCGCACAGGCCACCAGGGAAGAAACCTTGACGCTTAGAGAGGCCATGGTTGAGCGTATTAACTTGAACCTGCAAGCAGTCTCCGATTGGGGTAAAGCTAATCAGGTCAAGTTTAATCCCTCCAAGACACAGGCGTGTCTATTCACCGCTAAAAGGAGTCCTTTCAACCTCACTCCGTCTTTTCAAGATATATCCTTACCGATTTCCGACCACCTTGAACTCCTTGGCATAACCCATGGAGGAAAGAACTTTCCTCCATGGCATAACCTTTGTCGTTACGCCCTGCCCACATACTATGTAATTTACATATCATAGTATATGGCTTGTTGATTACTCCTTATGATGGTACATCTCACATACTACATACTGGCAGGCGTAACGATGGTAATAAAAAATAAAAATCAACAAGTCTTCATACCTGTGTATCCTTTATTAGGTTCCTTAACTTTACCCGTATATCTGCTTCGCTTCACATGGGCTCCCGGCTCGCCTCAACTATGCACCATCTGTAGATATTAATGCACGATGACACCGACTGTCTCGGTGCCTCGGGCAAAGAAGGCCATGTCTAAAACATGATCTGCCTCCTCATGACCTCGTCACTTCTTCATTGGCTAGAATACAACGTATCAACTGGGTAAGATTGCACATAGATAATATACATCACATACAGAATGGTTTGGTTATATATGTCTGTTTGGAAGACCTCCATTGCTATTGCCAAGCCTGTTACCCTTAGACATTTTAGTGTACCGATTAACCGTAAACCTCACCAGTACCAGGGTAAACAGGTGATCCCACCGGATCCACAATTACGCTTCCGTCCCGTGAGACTTCAGCTGGAATAGGTTAGGCTGATCCATGGCCCCAGATCCACTATACCTATTTGTCACCAAGTTTACGGACTAGTGACATGACAGTTGTAGAGGCCATTTCATACCCGGGCGTATGACCAAGCTCACGGACTTATATAAGTTGGATGCATCCCATGCAATCAACCGATTGCGGCTGAGCTTACAATCCACCGATTGCGTGCGTCCCCCACTCTCAGCCCTGCACGTGACTTCTTGCTCCGAGGGGGCCCCGCGTCCCCTCCAGGAACCCTACACGAAGGGTCCCTACCATTTACTTGGCAATGCTCCGGAGTCCAGTGAGTGCCCAGCTGATCTTGAGCTTCGATACTGACCGCCTCTGTTGGTACCGTGCCCCCATCTACATAGGACATGGCCTGGGACTTACCTCCGCTAGGGAATATCGGGAAGAACACATGGATTACTTAGATACGTAAATATACATGGGGGTAGACATTCATGGCACATAAATATATCTGGCAAGGTATTCATAGCCTTAGGTCTAAGATACAACCCGTACATACAGTTATAAAACATAAAATAGATAGCGTCACTCCCGACGCCATTACCACAAACCACAAGACAAGCCGAACAATTATCTACAGCATTGTGCTACCTTACCAAGCATTATTTAGCTACATATCTTTAATATGCCTCAACAAACTATTCAAGCCACTAGAATTAGTGAGAGGAATACTTAGCTCTTGTCCAGTATAATTCACACCGCAGAACCACGCCGAGATGTTTCAGCAGGCCTAGACAAAAATCATCCATAGTTTTTTCCGCACACGCTACAGACTAAACGTTAGCGTGAGCACGCTAACGACAAGTGGTAGACAAAGCACCAAGCAAACAAGAAACGCCAATTCCGCAGCGTCGAAAGGAAACACGCTGTTTTGTCCATAGAAATTAGCGTGATACAGATAAAAAAATGTTTATACATCAAATATCAAACGTCGAACGCGGCGTCACTGTAGGTAGTTAAGAGACTGGTGGTCATTTGAAACGATATCTTCTTACAAAAAATTGCTGATACTGCTAATAATGTAATGAAATTACTATCGCGTCTACTCAGGGACTAAATCAGGAATCGTTCTATTACGTTATTTCAAATAAAGCAATTTTTTGAAAGTATTCTTTTTCATCGATTTTTTTGTTGATATTTTGTTTAATAATTTATAGTATACTTTTATGCAATAGTACAAAGTTCTAACCAAGACATTTCGGCAATAACCTGCATATCATGCCGATGAGTCCTTATTGGACGCCTAATCCACGCTTCTTCATTATTTGCCGCCATAAAAATCACAAACGAATGCATTTTGTTGTCAAATATCAATCACAAATTCACTTTTTACTATAACTCGCTGGCATTCGAAGCGTTAGCGGCAGGGTTCGAGCATCCGCTAAGGAGCGTGACTAATAAATGCTAAAATCGACGCTTGCGTTTGTCAAAAACACCACTTGTCTACCATTTTATAAGAAAGACGCCACGCTACCGCTCACGCTTCCACGTAAGCGTTAGCGTCCCGAACATTTTTAAATTTGTCTACGAACTTAGCGTGACGTTACACGTCTTTTCCACAGGTGATGTCATTGCCATACATTTTGGAATTAGCGTTTAGCGTTAGCGTTACCAGAAATGATTTTTGTCTAGGCCTACTGCTGTCTTACTCGCTACTTCACTAGACGCCGCATAAAGGCGGCAAATCACAATATGCTTAAGTTCGTATTCGTTAGTGTTGCCATACAAGGTCTATACTATAGACTCTATAGTATTAGTGCGGTGACATTCGCGAAACAACGGTACTTCGCGACAACGTTAACTACCAAAATAAATTTTGGTAGTTCTATTGAGTCAAAGGCTAAAACCGCTGCAAAAAAGTTAGGCATCCTCTGTAAGGTGAAGCGGTACTTTACGCCGGATCAGTCCGTTCGTGCATCGAGTACTGCTGTCACCTCTGGGATGGATCTGCCAAATACCAGCTGGAGGCCTTTGACTCAATAGACCGTCGTGCTAGGAGACTAGTCGGTGATGTTTCACTAACTGAGGCGAAATTAACGAGCCTCGAACATCGGCGTAGGGTTTCATGTTTGTCGGTCTTCTATAGGATATATTTTGGAGAGTGTGCTACAGTATTGTTCAATCTAATTCCTCCATCCCCGTATCTCCATCGAAACACAAGACGCCGGGAGAATTTCCACCCATACGTTGTCGACATCTCGCGTACCCGGACACAACGTTTCGCTTCATCGTTTCTTATACGAACAGCAAAGGAGTGGAACTCTCTTCCGGGGTCTGTGTTTCCCGACACCTATAACCTAGATTTATTCAAGGCCAGAGTGAATAGGCTTTTTCTGGGTAAGCGTGCTACATCCTCGGCCTCGTGATAACTCCTCATGGGGTCAGGCGAAGGCCAAACGCAAGCCCATATAACATAAAAAAAAAAAAAGAAATCGGGAGAATTTCCATGTATAGGTACTCTGAGATTGTATAAAAATCGTTATATTTCGGTATTTCGGTAGAACAGAGCCCATATCGGTAGAAATATCGAAAAATCGGTAGGTTCGAGAACACTGGAATGAAATGAACTCAATGAACATGAAATTAGCTGCCAAACCAAAAAAAACATGGACGTAATATCAAAGAATTTGGATTTTCCTTTATTCTATGCGTAATATACTTTCTATCCAAGGATATTATCTTATATGGATATTATTACTACGTAGTATAAAAATCCTTGATACTATCATACTACATCCATGCTTGTTTTAGTCACAGGTTTTAGTCTATTTTGCACACAGTGCTGCCAGCCCAATATGATATGACAACTCTATACTACCGAAAATAGAAAAAATATTGTGCAGTGTAAGCGAATATATCGGCCATTCGGGGCCCCCATGTCCCCTTATGCACTGATTGTATTACAAATCAGTGCCCTTAAGAAGGACCTTAGAAGGACTTTTAATCCCCGGAACGGGTCCCCCGGGTGAATCCGCGGGGGACAGCTAGTATTATAATAATATGCGTAGAAAGAGAAAGACGTTGTGTACGTCGTTTGTATAAAATCGATTCGAATGTGAACGAACGAACGAAAACACGACGTGAAGGTACCCATCGGTACCTACCTACCTCTATGACCTACCTACAATCACTTTGTGTGCAATGAACATGTAATGTCAGGACATTACATGTTCATTAATATACCCTACCTACGCGCAGACTCAGGAGTCTGCGCGTACAGTAGTACCCAATTAATATGGCTTACCGATGTACCTGCGCAGAAGATACATTTTCAAAGCGCGGGAAACGCTATTGGTCGGCAGCTGCCGCCATGTTAGCGCGCGTCGTGCGGAGGGGCGTGTCTTGCGAGTGAGACGGAACTAACAGCTGTAGTGTATTATGAACCTTATAGTAGTGATCTAAGGTTGATTATAAGTTTGAAGCATTCTTTCGTTAATCTTCGGGGCCATACTTTCTTTTCTGTGCGAACGAAGATTCACGACGCGCCATATAAGTTGGGTAATAGTGTAATGATGTAGGTATATTCAGTATGTACTGTACATAAAGTTGTACCTATTATGGAGTAGCTGTAAGTACTAGCTTTCCGCCCCGCATTTTCTCTCGCGCTCACTACTTTACCCCCATAGGGATGAAATTAAAAAAAACCTATCTTGGACTATAAAAGGAGTAAATGTTAAACGACAATGTTGAACGCTTGAGCAAGGATATTATATACTAGTTACGTAGTATAAAAAAACCGGCCAAGTGCGAGTCGGACTCGCACACGGAGGGTTCCGTGTAATATTCACTAACTCAACTTTGCTATGAAAAACAAAAACGCCAAAAATATTGAATGGAAGTTAAATTGCGGTTTATGACGTATTAAAAAAAAACTACTTACCTACTAGATCTCGTTCAAACCAATTTTCGGTGGAAGTTTGCATGGTAATGTAGATCATATATTATTTTTAGTTTTATCATTCTCTTATTTTAGAAGTTACAGGTACAGGGCGGGGGACACACATTTTACCACTTTGGAAGTGTCTCTCGAGCAAACTATTCAGTTTAGAAAAAAAAAATATTCGAAACCTCAATATCATTTTTGAAGACCTATCCATAGATACCCCACACGTACCTACGGGTTTGATGAAAAAAAATTTTTAGAGTTTCAGTTCTAAGTATGGGGAACCCCCAAAAATTTTTTTTTCTATATTTCTGTGAAAATCTTAATACGGTTCACAGAATACATCTACTTACCAAGTTTCAATAGTATAGTTCTTATAGATTCTGAAAAAAGTGGCTGTGACATACGGATGGACAGACAGACAGACAGACATGACGAATCCATAAGGGTTTCGTTTTTTGGCATTTGGCTACGGAACCCTAAAAATCCTTGCGCTTGAGTTAATCGATAGGTACACGCGGTAAAACATTCCCTTAAAACAAATCATGTTGATTAAAGAGGTAGTACCTACGCTTTGAGATAGGAAAAGGGTCGACAACGCGCGAGTGATAGGTACCCCTGGTGTTGCAAGCGTCCATAGGCTACGGTAACTGCTTGCCATCAGGCGGGCCGTATGCTTGTTTGACACCTTAGTGGTATAAAAAAAAGAAAAAAAAGGTAAGCAAAATCATCAATTACTTGCTTCAATTCAAAGTCCACCTAGGTATCACTAGGTATGTCTTTCAGCACATACCTAAGTAAATACAGGGTTATTGGTAAGAAATAATAACCTTGAACCTGCAGTCAGGACTGTATTTACTAATATTACTTATGATAGAGCGAGGTTTCATGAAATATTGTGAGTAAGTACTATTTCAGAGTAATCAAATGGAAATTCACTAAGTAGATATTGGTAAAAAAAACCCTTGACCTTGACGACTCATCCTATGTGAAATAGATTATCTCTCTCTCTCTCTCTATAGTCGTTCCCTCATGTCTGAGGATCGTGGTCAGCATCGGGTTTCTAGAGCGAATGATCTGCCTCCATCGGGTTCTGTCCAACGCGTCCCTTACGACCGTGTAAATCTTGGAGAACGATGAGTCTTTAACTTGATCGGACCATCTAGTTGGCGAACGACCACGTAGTCGTTTTCCTTCCGTGTTCCCAACTATGATCAGTTTTTCCAAACTTTCATCGCCTTTGCGAAATAGAGCATAGTACGTTATAGTTTAGCGATTTACATACCTATGCATGTACAATTTCAGCTCAATCAGATACCAGGTCAAAAACTTGCAAGATTTGATTACAGACATAGATACCGGAGTGGCCTCTACCATGAGTTTTCTACGCTAACGTAATCTACAGTCGCTAGCGACTACGGTGGATATTTTGCATGACGAGCAGCGCCTCTAGTAGACACTTTTGGAAGCATTTCATACATAATGTTTCACCGTAGTCGCTAGCGAGTGTAGATTACGTTAGTGTAGAAAACTCATGGTAGAGGCGGGAAACTAAATAAAAGCTTTTAAAAACAATCTCCCTATTCACACTTCTGTACGCCTACCATGAGTTTTCTACGCTAACGTAATCTACACTCGCTAGCGACTACGGTGAAACATTTTGTATGAAATGCTTCCAAAAGTGTCTACTAGAGGCAGTGCTCGTCATACAAAATATTCACGGTAGTCGCTAGCGAGTGTAGATTACGTTAGCGTAGAAAACTCATGGTGGAGGTACTGCAAAATCTAAAAGATAAATAATGTTCTAGGTACTATGTTACGTTTTGAAATCAACCTGATACCCGTTCTTGTATTATAGGCGAATTTTCGAATAGGTATTACAGTTTCCTTAAAGTGGCCAAAACCTCTTACCCTATTTCGATATTGGGGATTAAATTTGGTAGAGCAAATTAGACAATTAAACGAAACAAGTAACTCAATGGATCAATGGACATATCAAATTTGAGAAATATGAAATACTTAGTAATGGTTTAAACGTAAATTTTACGTCCGTCCCATATCATCGAAAATACTGAGCATGAAGTTTCGAATAAAATAGTGAATATTGGGCACTCAACTAGGAAAACCTAAAGGTTTCTCACGGAAAGCGGAATTGAATGAAACTGTAAAAGAGCAGGTAATAAAACAATAAGGCGGTTTTCTTCATTCTTTAATGCATTTTCTCTAATTTTCTTGACAGCGATGAGCACTTTTGGTGAAAATAGATACCAGAAATCAGTAAAACATGTAACAAATAACAGTTCAGATCCAAAAAAACTTGATTTCGTATAGGTTTTTTACTTAGATACTTACATCCAGTAGATCAACTTCACAATAAAAATAGATCTCTTCTATAAAATTTATATAATTTACAAAAGCAGTAATGTTAGATAAGTAGTTAAAACAATGGTAAATAAATGCTTCTGGGGACATAAACGTAATTATATTTTTCTCTTTGTAGATCAATTGACAGATAGTCACTCTGCTAAGACCAATTTATTGTATAAATATCTTACGAGTACAAAGTATCTATTGGTGTTAGTCGCCAAAACTGATAACTAGGCTGCGTTCATCTACAAGTAAGCTACTGCGTATTGGTTCGTCTTTCATTAACTATATTTTGGCTAAAAAGTCAACATTTGCAAAACCATCTTTA
>CATOBL010000069.1:0-201194 GCA_951394255.1 Polyploca ridens
GATCCGTTGAGTAGTTGAGGCGGAACAAACAAACAAACAAACTCGTTTCATAGTTATAGTTCTTCAAATAAATTAACCTTGAAAATAATAATCACACAGAAACACATAACATGGATAAAATGTATGGATGTGTAAGGTATCAGGAACATATTCTATTTGTGTGCCAAATTTCATCCAAATCCATATAGATGTACATCCTTACTATCTTTTGTATTTTTAAATAAAATGATTATTATTATTATTATGTTGAAGCGTGATTGAGTAACGTCCATCCAAGTAAGATTAGTTAGAATTAGTTAGGGTAAGGGGGTACACACAGGCTATCTGATCCCAAATTCCCAAACGAAGTAGAGCTTGTACTATGGAAACCGGATAACTGATAATAATGTTATAACTTTTTGTTTGTATATACACACTTAATTAGCCAACAGGCCCGCCAAACATTTTTTAGTTATTTTTTTATCCCTCAGGGAACATTACCTTTTTTTTGGGTACCTTGTGTCCTTTTTTGTACCGCTGAAGGTGTAATGTGTAAGGTTTAAGGTGTAAGGAGTAAAGTGTAAGGTGTAAGGAGTAAGGTATGAGGTGTGAAGTGTGAGGTGTGAGGTGATAGGTGATAGGTGTAAGGTGTAAGGAGTAAGATGATAGGTGATAGGTGTAAGGAGTAAAGAGTAAAGTGTAAAGAGTAAAGTGTTAGGTGTAAGGAGTAAAGTGTATGGAGTAAAGTGTTAGGTGTAAGGAGTAAGGTGTAAGGTGTAAGGAGTAAAGTGTAAGGAGTAAGGTGTAAATTGTAAGGTGTGAGGTGTAAGGAGTAAAGTGATAGGTGTAAGGAGTAAGGTATAAGGTGTAAGGAGTAAAGTGTTAGGTTTAAGGAGTAAGCTGTAAGGTGTAAGGAGTAAGGTAATAGGTGATAGGTGTAAGGAGTAAAGTGTTAGGTGTAAGGAGTAAGGTGTATGGAGTAAAGTGTTAGGTGTAAGGTGTAAGGTGTAAGGAGTAAGGTGTAAGGTGTAAGGTGTAAGGTGTAAGGAGTAAGGTGATAGGTGTAAGGAGTAAGGTATAAGGAGTAAGGAGTAAAGTGTTAGGTGTAAGGAGTAAAGTGTTAGGTGTAAGGAGTAAAGTGTTAGGTGTAAGGAGTAAGCTGTAAGGTGTAAGGAGTAAGGTAATAGGTGATAGGTGTAAGGAGTAAGGTGTATGGAGTAAAGTGTTAGGTGTAAGGTGTAAGGAGTAAAGTGTAAGGAGTAAGGTGTAAGGTGTAAGGAGTAAGGTGATAGGTGATAGGTGTAAGGAGTAAGGAGTAAGGTATAAGGAGTAAGGTGTATGGTGTAAGGAGTAAGATGAATGGCAAAACTGTATTTCTGATATAATCATGTTGTTATGCCGGACGACCTCGTTTTTTTTACACACAGCCTATCTGATCCCAAATTCCCAAACGAAGTAGAGCTATGGAAACCGGATAACTGATGTAATACTTTTTGTTAGTACATACATACATACTTAATTAGTCAACAGGACCGCCAAAAATTTTTTATTTATTTTTCTATCCCTCAGGGAACATTACCTTTTTTCTGGGTACCCTATCTCCTATATCTTTTTTGTACCGCTGAAGGTGTAAGGTGCAAAATTTTAGGACAATCTCATGGGTAGTTAATGCGTGTAATCGTAACAAACAAACTCACATTTGCATTTATAACATTATTATTTAGGATAATAATTTAGTATTCTTCGCAAGAAAATCTTAATAGCAAGATTTACAGAACTTAATGCTCACCTTACCTTACCTTACCTTTTTACCTTTTGATAAACTTTATCGGAATCCTTAAAAAGTTACTACTTTAAGTCGGGGGATTTTAAATTATTTTCATATATCCTTTTTCAATTGCAACGTAGTGGGTTTTTTAAGATTTTTTTTTTAATTTTAAACTATTTGGAGAACAGAACTTTATGTTACAATTGTTACTCTATTACATAAGAACCGTGCATTTTTCCGGGATAAAAAGACCGGGACAGAGCCGTTCAGCCGTTCTGGCGTGATTGAGTAACACACATCCATCCATCCAAACTTTCCCGGATATATATATATATAAATATGTATATATTTAGTTATAGTTATTCAAATAAATTAGATTCTGTAGAAATACAAATTTCATCCAAATCCGTTCAGATGTTGAAGCGTGATTGCGATACAAACATCCAAACTCACAAATATCCTGTATTTATAATCCTTTAGAAAGTGACTACAAATCTGAGAATTTTGTCCTATAGAAAGTGACTACAAATCTGGGGATTTTAATTTTTTTTCAGCATATCCTTTTTTAATTACACAGTCGTGGGTTTATCTAAAATATTTTTTTGTTTTTATTTTAACCTCTTCAGAGACTTTTTTGTTACTGTGTAAATTGGTCAAGCCTTCTTGAGGAAATTGCGCTACAACTCTATTTCACGAACTTCAACGAAACTCCTTTTAAATACACGGTTCCTGTGGGATGTAATTATTATGCTATCACATAAGAACCGTGCGATTTTTCAAAAGTAATCTATGTGCTATTCCAGACTATAATCTCTCTCTGTATCTAATTTCATACAGAGTCGTTCTGGCGTGATTGAGTAACAAAATCCATCCATCCAAATTTCACAGTAGGATATATATATACCTATATAGTTATAGTTCTTCAAATAAATAAACATTGAAAATCATCCCACAGGAACACATTACCGGGATAAAAAGTATCTTATGTGTTAATCCAGAACATATTCTATCTGTATGCCAAATTTCATCCAAATCCGTTCAGATGGTGAAGCGTGATTGTGGTACAAACATCCAAACACACAAACTCACAAACATCCAAACTTTCGCATTTATAATATTATAGTATAGTATACACACAAGATAGTAAGGATGTACATCTATATGGATTTGGATGAAATTTGGCACACAAATAGAATATGTTCCTGATACCTTACACATCCATACATTTTATCCATGTTATGTGTTTCTGTGTGATTATTATTTTCAAGGTTAATTTATTTGAAGAACTATAACTATGAAACGAGTTTGTTTGTTTGTTTGTTCCGCCTCAACTACTCAACGGATCATAATGAAATTTGGCATGCAGATAGTCTATGGTATGGAAAAGGACATAGTCTACCGCGGGTGAAACCGCGGAGGACAGCTAGTAATACTATATTTTCAAAATTCTATAGTTTAAAGAGCTGTTGTTCTCTTTTCAGTTATTTTTTGTTTTACGCAGTCGGGTTTTTTTTGTCCTTAACTAAACTATTCTGATCCAGGCATTGTGCTGGTCATTCTTATTTTTGTGCTCCGCATTTTTCGAGTTCCACAAAGATGGTTCGTTCTCGTAATAATGTAAAAATTCGGCAATCGTGTCATTCGACCACACCATATTTAAGCTCGCAGAGTACCTCACGTTCGAACTAGGGCATGTAATATCGGAAGATTTTTCAATTCCGATATTGATTTCCGATATTCGATCTCAATATCGGAATTCCGATATTAATATCGGAATTCGAAATTTTTATTATAAATTGCACGTATTCCTTATAAAATGCACTAATTATCTATCTATACTAATATTATAAAGTGGAAGAGTTTTTTTGTTTGGTTAAACTGGCTAATCGTTGGAACTACCGGTCTGATTAGTTTTTTTTTTTTCACTTATTTGAAGCTACGTTATCCCCGAGTATTATAGGCTACTTTTAATCCCGGGAACGCGGGTGAAACCTCGGGAGTCAACTAGATCGTTATAAATTTGGATTGAAAACGTCTTCTACTCAGTCAAGCACTCTTGTCAGAGGGGTCGTGGTTGCAATAGATAGTGTATATGATGGGTCTTCTTTCAGCAACTCAACATCAAGCGCCCGAATTTCACTCGAAGCCAGCATCCAGCAAACACCACGAGAGAAAAGAAAGAAAGATAAAACGTGAGTCCATTTTGAAATCTATTCCCATCCTCTTATAAAACCGGTGAATCATATTGTAAAAATTGAATTAATTATTGTGTATCATTAATTAATTCGGTTATGCGGTTTATTTATCGACAAAGACTTTCCGTTTTTAGGAGCAAGCCCAAATGGACTTATTGAAGATTTAACTAATATATTATATTATACGAAATAAAATTATATTCCGTTAGGGGCAAAAGTATTGATGATGCTGTTGTTGTTGATTGAGTGATCACGGAGGTAATTTACAATTAAATAAAAACCACGATTGGTACTTCCAATCACAAGGCCAAATTCACATCACGCAAAGAAAAATATGCATATTTGCTGTTTGGATGGAATTGGATATGAAAATAGAAATAATAGGGAAAGACAAAGCATTTTGGACTGTCATGGAAATTAAATTAAAAATGTTCTACTTTATTAATCGACTCAAGATTGGATAGACAAATGGAAAGCCCGAATACATTCTAGAAGCAATCAATGCACGGGCTAAAAAATAAGCTAATCTAAAGATGAAAAACATACAAATAATGTGAAACGTAAAAAAATATTAAATAATAGTATCAACCACGTTCCTTGTTAAACTATCAACTATTTGTGTTGTTATAATATGATAATTCAGAAAATATAAATACTGAGGAATGAATTCAAATAGTAGTGGTGTGATAAGATCCCAGAAGTTTTTTTTTTATTGTTTATAGGCCTGTGTTTGACCGCAATCTCACCATGGTAAGTGATGATGCGGCCGAAGGTGGTAAGCACACAAAGCCTAGAAGGAACTGGCTCTCAAGTGCAGCTGTCGGAACACACCGAAAGGTGCTTGGCGACAGATTTTCAACTTGAGGGTGGTAGCCAGCCAGGCGGGTACTACAAAGTACCCTACCACCGTGCTATGGTTTCCTCACGATGTTTTCCTTCACCGAAAGCTCAAGCTCATTGTAGGATTCGAACCCAGGACCTTCATCTCGGTATCTGACATCACTACCACTGAGCTATCATCGCCTTAAAAATTGATTTTAAATTTTGATCAAGATGAGGATGAAGAAGAGGAAGAACCAAATCAATCCGGGAAAATTATCACCATTAATTCAGAAAAGCAATCAACTGATATAACAAAGCATATAGATAGAATTTTTAAGAGTTCTAAGTGTCAAGGTAGATGAGTGATGAGAGAACAGAGATACATCATTAACAAAATAGAAGTTTATGGAGTTCCTTCATTCACAGAAAAAAGGAAAATATAAAAGCAATAACGGATAATATAGCAACAGTTTTAAACATGAGTCCTGAGTTTGTAAAACAAGCTAGAAGACAACCTGCACGTATGGGTAATGCTGGGATAATTCTAATGGTGATGCAAGATGAGGACACCAAGTCCAAATGGATCATAGCCGCACGAGAGAAGCGTTTGATTGCAGCACAAGTGGTAACAAAAATAGAACCTAACCTATCCCAGGAGAAAATATATTTCAGAGAAGCACTTACACAGTTTAATAAAAATCTTCTATGGAAGTCTAAACAAGAACTTAAGTATGTATGGTTTAAATATGGGAAGATAATGGTGCGGAAGGGAGATAATGACAGGGTCATAATTATCAGGTCAGAAGAAGATATTTATAATGCCTTAAATGGCTCGTAAATATTATATTACTTCTATCTAATACTAACCTGGTTTAATTATCATTTTATTTAACCTAATACTATAAAAATGGCTTTCAATAATGATAATGTTACAGAAATAAATAACTCTGTTAATTTGTCCGACTTCTTGACAAATATACCCCATTCACTAAATAAGCTTACTTGTGTTTCAAAATTCAAAATCATTTATTCAAATAGACCTTCGCAGGCACTTATGAAAAGTCTGACTCTAATACTCTAATACCGGTTCGGAAGGTTGCATTTGCTGAGAAGAGCCGGCAATAAACTCAGCAATTACTCTTTTCAAAACAAGCTTAGATTCATTACATAATTTTACATTCTAATCGCACTGACAACAATTGCGTGCCCCGGCGCGGCGGCAAAACTACAAAGTAGACTGAATCTATATTTAATAAGTAAATAAATAAATGGCAAACTTAAGCAGACCAGCCCCCACAAGCAGCACCTGTTCACAAGTATGACGCGTGTGGCAGCCATCGCCCTCTTCGCCATATTGGAGGGAAGTGAGCGACCCGTCACACGACGCCGCCGCAAGCAAAGGCCTTAAAGTGAGCATGACTTACTTAAGTCTGCCTTAGAAATAAAAAATAAACTGAAGGGAAACTACTAAACATGCAATTTGTTATCACTGTGACTATTGACAAGTTTATACTAAATATCATTTAGGTATATAGAAAATATAACAATTAAGTAGACAGACAGACATAATATATCAGTGAATTTAGAAATAAATGAAAAACATTAAATTGAATTAATTACTATAAGTAATAATCAGTAAATTAAACAAAAAAAGAAGATAACTTATAATAATAAATGCATACTTTGAATTAAAATTAAAATGGACCTTGAACTAGCTGCTAAGCGAAGCAGGTGCAGAGAGAAGCTACTTCCATACATCCTTGTCGTCAATATAATGAGACACTTTATAATAGGCCCTACTCAACAACCGCTTTTTGATATGTTCCTTAAATTTAAAAAAGGACATACTGGTCACGCTATGAGGAATTTTATTGTAAAATTGGATACAATTACCAAGAAAGGACTTATTTACTTTAGCTAATCTAAATCTAGGTACAGTTATTTTGTCTTTGTTTCTAGTGTTTCTATCATGATAATCACTATTGACTGGAAACAAATTAATGTTTTTACGAACATACATAATATTTTCAAAAATGTACTGAGAGGGCAAAGTTAATATATAAATTTCCGGAAATACCTTTCGCAGAGATTCACGAGAACCCAAACAGTAGATGGCGCGAATTGCTCTTTTTTGCAATACAAAAATTGATTCCAAGTCTGCGGCAGAGCCCCACAGCAAAATACTGTAAGACATAAGGCTATGAAAATATGCAAAATAAATTAATCTGGCTGTATTAATGTCCGTCAGTTGCCTTATTTTGCTGACTGCAAAAGCAGCGGAGCTCAGTTTACCACCTAAGGCTTCCAGGTGAGCACCCCACTGCAATCTACAGTCTATGGTCAGACCAAGAAAAACAGTCTTATCTACTACATTAAGTTTACTACCGTCCACAATAACATTGGTATCAATTTTTGGTACATTTGGTAATGAAAATCTTATACATTTAGTTTTTTTAGAATTTAGCATAAGTTTATTGGCAGCAAACCATTGAGACACAGTTTTCAGAGCGTGGTTAACTTTTAAAAGGTCTTTGTCTTTTCTATCTACTTTAAATATCAGAGATGTATCATCTGCAAACAAAACGACGTCTGATAGTTCTTTCACCATGTAAGGTAGGTCATTTATATAAACTAGAAACAGAAATGGGCCTAAAATCGAGCCTTGAGGTACGCCTAATTTGACTAAGGAGCCCGATGACACACTACCATTGATTCCTACTTTTTGTTGGCGCCCTGAAAGAGGAAACCACAAGACCGAGGGCCACTCCGCGAATTCCATATAACTTAAGTTTAAGAACTAGCGTTTGGTGGTCTACGCAATCAAATGCCTTGGAGAGATCACAAAAGATACCAATAGCATCGTGTGAGCACTCCCAGGCCTGAAAAATATGCTTAATAAGTTTTGCTCCCGCGTCCGTAGTGGACTTACCTCTTGTAAAACCGAACTGATCATCATGGAGTATCTTGTGGTTATTAAAATGCCTTAACATTTGTTTTAGCACAATCTTTTCAAAAATCATACTTAATGCAGGAAGTACTGAAACAGGTCTGTAATCTGAGGGATTGTTTTTACATCCCGATTTAAAGATTGGAACAATTTTGCTGTATTTCATTAAGTCAGGAAAGTTGCCCTGTTCGAGACATTGGTTGAAAATTAGGGCTAAAATAGGGGCAATATTGAAAATAAAAGTCTTCTGTATTTTTCATATTTAGTGACTTGAAAGCCGTGATAATGTCATAGTCATTAACCTGGGTGAATGTGAAGTCTGGAATGTTTTGTTGAAAATTATTCTGTAAAATCGATTCTGCTAACGTGGAAGACGAAGCAAGATTTTTAGTAGCCTCCATAGGTATATTTGAGAAAAAAGTTTCAAAAGCAGATGCTACTTCTAATTTACCTGAGATTAATTTATCATTAATTTTAAGAGAGAAAGTATTATCTTTTATTTTATTTTTACCAGTCTCTGTATTAATAATCTGCCACACTGTTTTAATTTTATTATTAGAACTATTTACCCTATTGCCTATGTAGATGGCCTTTGCTCGAATACAAACCTGTTTAAATATCTTGGAATAGTTTCTAACATATATATGAAAGTTTTCATTACTATTGTAAGATCTCTGATGATAAAGTTCATACATGTTATCCCTACTCTTCCTGATTCCTTTAGTTGCCCAGTTACAGAATTGAAGTTTATTATTATTTACCTTCTTAGTTTTGATAGGACAAGATACATTAAATTCGTTGCAAATATCTCTAAATATTTTTTCATAGTTTACATTTGGATCATCAGAAGTATATGTAGTGTTACTAATTTTATAATCCATATTGACGCTGAAATTATTTAATCTCGTTTTATTAACTGACCTAAATGTTTTCGTTACGGATGAACTAAGTTTTTTACACGGAAACTTTACTAATTGGGCCAAATGATCCGAACGGACGCCACTTACAATTGACTTGTCTAAAACGTTACTGTTGGTTATTATGTTATCAATACAAGAGGAAGTAGTAGCCGTCACTCTCGTGGGCTCATTAAATAGATGAGACATATTAAATGATTTAAATAACGTAATAAAATTATTTCTATCCAATGAGGGTATTAGGATGTCAATATTAAAGTCACCACAAATAATTATTGACTTATTACACTTTGATAATTTACTAAGTATTTGTTCCATTATGGAACAAAACAAAGTAAAATTTGACGCAGGAGGTCTATACACACATAAAATGATGGAGCTTTCAATCTCTGCACATGCCACCTCGCATACGCGTTCCACAGAATGACAAGTAATATCAGTACGATTCTTATATTTAATGTTATTATTTAGCAAAATGAGGGTACCGCCACCCTGAGCAATCACTCTGTTGTACGCACTGGCAACAGCAAAGTAAAATTCTTTGGTCAGAATGCTTTTTAATGTAAATAACATTAAAAAGCATTCTGTCTGGTTTTAGCCACGTTTCTGTAAAACATAATATATCGATTCTGATGTTAACGTTAATATACGGTCTATTATAAAGAATTTTGCCAAAATTGAATTACTAATTGCCAGCTCCAAGCAGCAAATAGATGTCATTGTATTATCGGAGGTCGGTATATCTGACAAAGTAATTTCACTGTATAATATACCAGGTTACTATATGCATAAAGAACTGCGAAAACAACAAAAAGGTGGAGGTAGTTTACGTTTTAGATAAACATAAATTCACCACTGTTCCGATCACCACAGTGGGTCAAATACAGAAAATATGCAACAAATGTCAGAAAGCAACGCAACTGAGATTTAACGAAGCTGATCAAGATTATAACGAAACTGAAACTCTAAAGGTGCGATCACATGTCGTCAGAGCCGTACATTAATAACACAATCTAGTTATTTGTACGACTAAAAGAATAAAAAAATAAAAGAAAGAAGAAAGAAAGAAAGAAAATAAGTTTATTTTGAGATACACACAACACCACATATTACATTACATATAACAGACACAAAGCGTAAAAAACAGAGTAGTGTTGTGTGACATCAAAATTGGTCAGCGACTCAGTATAACACTGCTATTCCGAAACCGGGTAGCAGCACTGATTTTCTGTCGCGTAAAACATTTTTTTTTATTCATAATTTGTAAATCAACAGTTGTTTTAATATAGGTATTCCTTATACTCACTACTATACTATTTATTTTACAAGAAGTATTGTATAACAAAAAAGTAACAGTGAATACATTTTTCACCTTACTCTCATGTGACAGTAGCGAAACGGCCAAGCCACATATTTTGACTACGGTGTGTAGAGTTTGTGAAGTTAGGGCTTGTAGAGTAAGGGCAAGTAGAGTTATAAGCTTGGCTCTACTGAAATCTGATAACTTTTTGACAGTGCAAGCTATATGTCTTGGCGGCAACATTTTACATAAAAATGTTTTTGGTGGGATAAGTATTAACGATCCTCTGATTATAACAAAAAAATACACACGTCAACAAAACTCTTATAAAAAAAACCCGCACAATAATGGAATGTCAATTACTATTTATATTGCACAAAACAATTGAACTTGTCTAACAAACCTCTGATTATAACAATATATTAAAAAACACGTCTACAAAACTCTCATTAAAAAAAACTCGCATAATATTGCAAATTGCAATGAAATTTTTTATAATATTGCAAAAAACAAATAATTAAATATAAACCTTAGAAAACAAATATGTCGATAATTTGTAAATCAACATGCGTTTTTAATATATTTTAATAGTTGTTCTAATAGACATTTATTCTAAAAAGGACCTTTTATTTTAAAAAAACCCTTTCATTATATCGAATCAGTCTTAATTATCTAGTAAGTAATAACGATCCTCTGATTATAGCAAAAAAAAAATAAACGTCTACGAAACTCTTATAAAAAAACCCGCACAATATTGCAATGGCAATTATTATTTATATTGCATTACTAAAATATATTTAGATCATCATCACTCGAATCAATCGAAGCCTTTGTAGTTTTGATAGTATTTAAATCATGTTTCATATAAATTTTCGACAATTTTAAGGGACCTTCCCTATTTAGGTCCAAGTAAACGCGATTCACTGAAATTTTCATTCCATGGGCTGTCATCACTTTCTGCGTATGAGACGCTTTCCATTTTGCTCAGAATCGGTAGTAGAATATTCTCTTATATTTTTCTTCTTGCCTTCCTTTGGTCTTTCTTCTTTAATATTTATTTTCTTCTTATTTATGTTACTCTTTGTCCCTCTTGCTCTTTTTAAATTATCTTTTTCCGTAGAATTGTGTTCCTTTATATTAAAACATAAACATTTCCCTCGTCTTTCTCCACAAAAGCAACTTACATTTCGATATCTTATTACATTAACATCATCGGTGGTCACAATTTGATGCAACATCATAGTCCCTTTTAATGGGGATAATTTAACATTGATACAATTTAATTCTCTTACAATAGTAATGTCACGCTCAGTTACATAAAAAAGCGCTACCGACGTCTTTTCTTGCAATAATTTAAACGCAGTAACAGCATCTGGAATATCGGATGCAACGTTCATGTCCAAAATTCTTTTTAAAGCCCCTCCTACACCATCAGCAGCATTTTTGCCATGAGAAGCTTCAAAAAATTACCAAGTCGAGTGATTAAAACCGTAATATTTAATATATTTGGCAAACAAGGCAAAATTTTTTTTTGGTGATATTGAGTAGTTGGGCCATCCGAAAATGTTATATAATTTTGTATTTATTTCCAGCTGTTGCTAAGTTTCCTAATACCGGTTTTAGCCACATATTTTCTACTTCCCATTCCTTCTTGTAGTTCTGCTTATAAATATACTTTTTAGCTAAGGGTAGCTAAAGGTAAACATTACTCATAACACTCATTTTAATTTCATCACTTACAACATTTTACAACCTTACATCTTTATTGTGCCTTTTACGGAGCTATTGACGTATTGCGCTATAGACTGCTGTTGATCTTGATTTGAACCTTTTATTTTTATTTATTCTAACAGTATATTTTTGTAAACTCTAAAGTCAAATTTTGTGATGACAATGTTTATATTGCTGTCAAAATATTACTGTAAGATTCTGGCATAGATAATAAAATGTTTCACACATGAATTCTCCTTCAAAAGGCTCCGCACCTGTCCCCTTTAATTCTCTCACCATTTTATCAAACTTTATAAAGTAAGAGTTCAGTGTTTCGTTTTCATTATATTTTAAAGATAATAATCTTTTTCTTAACAACAGAGAGAGACCAATTCTTTAAGGAAATTATATCAAACTAGCTGTCCCCCGCGTTCCCGGGATTAAAAGCCTATGTCCTTCTCCATATCATAGGCTATCTACATGCCAAATTTCATGATGATACGTTGAGTAGTTGAGGCGTGAAGGCGTAACAAACAAACAAACATACAAAAACAGAATTACTTTCGCATTTATAATATTATTAGTATGGATAATTTGGCAGCGCCTGTTGTTGAGTTTCGTCGGCTTGTGGCTGCAGCAGAGTATGCGATGATCTTGGTTTCCACCAAAATTGGTAAACTGCGGCACCGGATTCCAACAGAATGAGAATGATGTAAAGTTCGATTGTTGTCCAACTTGTTGTTGTTGATATTACAGGAGTGTTTTCTCGAAAGAGTTTTGTAATTCCTGTGGATTTCTGCAATACTTATTTTAGGTTGTCTAATTCGATGTCTTCCAGTTTTAACTGTATCGGTAATGTATCTGGAGTTTCATATACGTGTGGCAGCGGAACGGTTTCCCTTATATTTATGAATTTCTGATGTGTTTGCAATGTTCTATTTTTTATTTGAACTTTGCAAGCGTTATCTAATGTAATTAGGAAAATTCCTGTGCTTCGATGGTATTGCACATATTCGTTACATAGTGTTTTGATGACTTCTTCTTGTTTCAGAATAACTAACCAACTGTTTTCTTGGATTTGTTGAATGATGTTACTGCTGCGTATTACTTGCTGCTGCGTATTTACAGTTATGCGGTTCTTGATGCTGAATGAGTTGCGCGATACAATCTTCAGTGTTGTAAGCTTTGCCAGTCCAGATGCTTGCAGATGACGTTGTCCTCTGTTATTCTCGTACATGGCTCGTGAGGGTATGCGAACTCATTATTTCCGAGTATCAGGAAAGGGTTTTTAGGAATAAGAATTGTGTTATTATTGTTACGTATTGAATATAGGTGTAAAAGGTTATAAGGATGATTAGTAACTAGTGGTATTTCCAGGTAAAATTCAGTGAATCATTAGTTGCATACGCTTTTACTGTTGTACGGGCAACCGTACATGATTATTTATTTTCAAGCTAGCATTTTTGTACCGAATGGTGAAACTATTATTCCACCAAAAACATTTTCATGTAAAATGTTGCCGCCAAGACATATGGCTCGTACTGTCAAAAAGTTATCAGATTTCATGTAGAGCCAAGCTTATAACTACATGCAATTACTCTATAAGCCCTAACTTCACAACCTCTACACACCGTAGTCAAAATTTGTGGCTTGGCCGTTTCGCTACCGTCACATGGGAGTAAGGTGAAAAATGTATTCACTGTTCATTGCTTTTTTGTTATTCAATAGTTCTTATCGTATTACTTGCTGCTGCGTATTTACAGTTATGCGGTTCTTGATGCTGAATGAGTTGCGCGATACAATCTTCAGTGTTGTAAGCTTTGCCAGTCCAGATGCTTGCAGATGACGTTGTCCTCTGTTATTCTCGTACATGGCTCGTGAGGGTATGCGAACTCATTATTTCCGAGTATCAGGAAAGGGTTTTTAGGAATAAGAATTGTGTTATTATTGTTACGTATTGAATATAGGTGTAAAAGGTTATAAGGATGATTAGTAACTAGTGGTATTTCCAGGTAAAATTCAGTGAATCATTAGTTGCATACGCTTTTACTGTTGTACGGGCAACCGTACATGATTATTTATTTTCAAGCTAGCATTTTTGTACCGAATGGTGAAACTATTATTCCACCAAAAACATTTTCATGTAAAATGTTGCCGCCAAGACATATGGCTCGTACTGTCAAAAAGTTATCAGATTTCATGTAGAGCCAAGCTTATAACTACATGCACTTACTCTATAAGCCCTAACTTCACAACCTCTACACACCGTAGTCAAAATTTGTGGCTTGGCCGTTTCGCTACCGTCACATGGGAGTAAGGTGAAAAATGTATTCACTGTTCATTGCTTTTTTGTTATTCAATAGTTCTTATAGTATTGAAACGGCCAAGCCACAAATTTTGACTACGGTGTGTAGAGGTTGTGAAGTTAGGGCTTATAGAGTAAGTGCATGTAGTTATAAGCTTGGCTCTACATGAAATCTGATAACTTTTTGACAGTACGAGCCATATGTCTTGGCGGCAACATTTTACATGAAAATGTTTTTGGTGGAATTTCACTTCTTTTTTTTTTTTTTTGTTTGAAATTTCCAAGTTTTATAATTTTTTTGTTGTTTGTGTACTAATACAAGCTTACATACCAAATTTCAGCTTTCTAGGACTTCAGGAAGTACCCTATGAGTTTTGATGATCATCAGTGAGTGAGTCAGTGACGAAATCGGGGTTTTTTAGATATCAATAAAATCTAAAGTATAAGAGCTATGTTATTGAAACTTAATATGCTTAATAAGTTCACTATTGTCATCATGTTCCGAGAATTTTGTTTATCTGGTATATTCCAAACCCAAGTTATGAGGGTTCAAAAAAACGACGAAGCGCTTCGAGAAAAGGTAGGTAGTGCCCTTTCGCTTCGCTTGGCTGTCTTGGCGGGGGGCACTCCCGTGCCCCCAGATATCAAATCTTTAAATAAATCAGTTTCGCTACAAAAAAAAAAGACCAAATGTAGTGAATGCGACCCTTGTGGTAAGACTAGAATAATACACTTAAATAAATGTTTATTTCGTCTAATATTGCTAATATTATGCTAGATGGAGAAGCTAAATGAATGCGACCGCGTTGCTGACCGGAAAAGTACGCACTGAGGTAAATGCACACTTAGTGCGGCCTCGCTATATTAAGTTGTTGGCTCAGCAACACGGTGTTCGATAGAATTGCATCGAACATGCTCCCGAGGGGAGAGATGAGATGAGAGAGAAGCTTTACATAAAGATAAAAGTTATATGATGCTAGCTGTGGCTTAAATGCTAATGAGTGTTAGGACAATGCTAGATGGGAGATGATTAACAAGGTTATGAAATAATGTGTCCTTAAATATAGAGTCCGTTATATGGTTGAACTATCTATAGTAAAAATCGATTGTCTTTTTGCGATTGGTGAAGTTGACCTAAGACGTTTTTTAATACGTAAACTTGGCCACCGGTGGGTCATACTATGCCCACGGGTATCACTAACACTCGCGTCCTGCCCGGGCAGGTTTAGATTACGGGCACTTACACTCGTGCTCTGTTCCGGGGCTTGGTTTACACAAATATTTACACTACTAGTTACGTTGTCGTTGCACTGCTGGCTAGGCGAGCTGATTGCTCGTCTACCTCGCCACCACAGGAACCACAGAAGCGCTGCGATGGCTGCTGCTAATAATCCATTAGAAAGGGCATAATGATGGATATCGCTATGGATATATGGTTTCACTTTGCTGCGCCGATTCCTTCATGGATTTAATCTGATCACCGATGTTTCAACAAGTTGTTAATGTGAGCTGTCTCTTCGTCAATATCATCAAAATGTTGAAAAGGAAGCGTAAAATTGACCAAATGATGTAAGGATATAAGTTTATTTTCTAATAGATTAGGTTTTAGATTGAGCCTCTTCTCTAGTAATATGAATGAGTCCGGCCTTGAATTGACGTTCTTTTATTTTTTTGCTCCGAACAGTGCATTTGCAATTGAGCCGATTCCATTGATAAGCCGCGTCGGGTTCGCGAGCGTGCACCGAAATGCTGTTTTAGCAACAGCTGGTTGTAATACTGTAGATCATTAACTTCGTGACGTATTTGTATCAGAATCATATGACAATGACTCGTAGCTTCAATTTGTTGACATGTTTGCTCGAGATATTTAGAAAAGTTATTTATAGCTTTATCTCCTTGCCAATAAATACATGGCGACATATTATGATAGGCGACAATTTTCTATTTATCGCGAATCAATATGCTCATAAAAAATAGTAATGAAAGTGCTACGTTAACTATTTTAGGGTATTTCTTACCCGCTTTTTCGCTTAGCTGCTGTATATTTTCGCTTTGCTGCTCTTGTTTGCTTTCTTCTGCTTTTCCGATAGGTAACATACTTAATTTTACTACTGGTCGTTTTATATAGCAGTTCTTCACTCTTAATGTTACTACTCTAACTATTCCATCCTTTCCCGGATGAACTTCCACTACACGCCCAACAGGCCACCTTCCTGCTAGTAAGTTGTCATCCTGAACTGACACCATATCCCCCATCTCTATGTTTTTCTGTGCTTTGAACCATTTGCTACGCACAGATAGCTGAGTAAGATACTCTGTATTCCACCTTTTCCAGATATCTTTAAAAACTTTCTGTATAAGATGCCATCTCGTTCTAGCATCCTGAGCTGTCTCTATAACTGTCAATCCTGTTTGACTAGTCAGAAAATGTGCTGGGGTGAGGAAATTGATATCCTCAATATCCTCTGACATCGGGCATAATGGCCTTGAATTGAGGCTCGCCTCGATTTGCGCTAACAATGTGCTATATTCTTCGAAGGTCAGAGCTTGTTCACCTACAACTCTCTTCAAATGCTGCTTTAAACTTCTGATTGATCGTTCCCAAATTCCTCCAGCGCTCGGCCAAGACGGACAGTTCCAATGCCATTCTATGTTCATGTTTGCTGTTTCTCTGTAGAATGTTTCATCGAACGTTTTTTCTAGCTGCTGATACTCCTCTTTCAGGCTCTTGTTGGCAACAACAAAGTTAGTTCCATTGTCTGAATAGATGTGCTTCGGAGCTCCTCGTCGCGCTGCCATGCGACGTAGTGCTGCTATGAATGATGTACTGCTTAAATCGGACACCAGTTCTATATGAACCGCCTTCGTAACCATGCAAATAAGCAAAGCGATGTATCCTTTTGCTGTTTTTATTCCTCTACCTTTATTTGCTTTAACTCGAAAGAAGCCAGTGTAATGCACCCCTGTATGGTAAAATAGTGGTGCTGGGTTAGTTCGAACATCAGGTAGGTCTCCGATGATCTGGTGTAATTTTCTCGGTTCTTGTTTTTTGCAGGTCACGCAATTCCTCAGCTGCTTTTTTGTTGCTCTATTTCCCTTAAGTATCCAATAATAGTTTCTCAAAAAGGATAATGTACGCTCTCCTCGTGCTCCTCCATGAAATGTGGGTTCGTGTGGATTTACCAACATGAGCTGGTAAATGTGTAAATGTTAGTTTTGGGAATAAAGCAATGTAAAATGATTAAAAATTAGTTTTTTTTTATACCACTAAGGTGGCTGGACGAACACTGCTAAGGATAGGGATAAATGGAATTCTTTGGGGGAGGCTTTTACCCTGAGGGGGTCCACGTTAGAAGGAGATGAAATTAAATGAGTTATATTATTATTATTATAAGGTGGCAAAAAAGCATACGGCCCGCCTAATGGTAAGCGGTTACCGTAGCCTATGGACACTTGCAACACCAGGGGTATCACTCGCGCGTTGCCGACCCTGCAGAAATCTCTTCACACCCTTTTTGAAGAACCCCCTGCTCCATTGAAAAACCACGGCAGGGAGCTCATTCCACAGTCTGAGCGTCCGCGGAAGGAAGCTCCATTGAGCCCGCACAGTTCGAAACAATTCTGGTTTCAATATGTGAGGATGGAGTCCCTGTCGATGGCGAGAGTTGCGATGGTGGAAGGTAGCCGTGGGCAATAAGTCGAACAATTCTTTAGAACACTCCGTTATACAAGCGGTAGAACACACATAAGGAGGCAAAGTCTCTCCTCAGGTGCTCCCGCCCATAGATGACAGCAGTACTCGATATAAGGCCCGATGCTTTTACTGATGTTCAGGGACGTGTTCTGGAATTGTGGAGCTACAGCAAATGGGATTTTCTTAGCGATGAACGTGCAGGCTTGAGTCTTAGTGGGGTTGAAATGGACTAAGTTTAGTCTGCCCCATCGGAAACACTAGTTAGTGTTTGTAGTGGTTGTAACAAGCCGTTCGCGGTTTTTCTCCACCTCGGAACGAGGGATATCAAGTTATCTATATCTTAAAATATTTTTAAATACTTTTTGAAAAGTAAAACACAGTATCTTCGTGTGAACTTGGGCTTCTTTCGCCTCGTGGTCTAGCTCTTTTCATTGGCTGGATGAATTTTAAAACCGGTTTCCATTCACGTACCCAGCATATTTACTGTATGGATTGATTAGTAAGCTCCACTATGATATGGAATAAACATTCAATGACTTGTTTTTCGCGAACATCATCGAAAATATGTTTGGCACTCGAAAAGTGATGATTTGCGTGCGCCTCTTCGTGTAAATTTCGCTACCGCGCACTACAGGGTTGGCAACGCGCGAGTGATATCCCGGTGATTATTAGTGATATATTGCAAGCGTCTATACGCTACGTTAACCGAACTAGTTTTCAACATTTACCATGTTTCTGAGGTAAAACCTAAGATTTACTGAGTAAGTGCTAGTAAAATTCCGAAATTAACGATGATCACAGAACAGTTCGGACTACTACCACTAAAACTTGGTAAATCTTATGTTTTACAGATAAATCCTAGGATAAACTAATGTTCGAGCTTCTACAGTAACATATATACATAAATGGAAATGACTATTTACAAGCTTTCATTTGATACCCATGCTGTAATAATAATGATAAACACATTTTATTACCACCCTCTTTTTTATTCGTATATGCCATATTTAAATAATACACTGTGTTATTCTCACAGGTAAGACAATAGGGATGTTGCCTGGGTAAAAATATAATAATTCTAATTAGTCCGTCAGTTAGATTATCAAAAAATATTGGACACGTATATTTTGCTTTACCAAATCATTAACAATTGACGAAGATAAAGCGCGACTAAGTTCGGGAGTGGGGGCTCGTGACGTCACTTGTTCCTAAAAAGTGTACCACACCGTGACGTTACGCGGAACTTCAACACACGATATCTTCGTATTTTTTTGTTTAATTGACAAAAGAAAAAATACGTGTCTAATATTTTTTGATAATGTAAATGACGGACTAATTAGTTTTTTTCAGGAAAGTAGCCTATTCTAACGACACTTCATATGTTTATATCAAGCCGTTTGCATGCCAAAGAAATAGACATACATACACTCGAAAAACATTACCCTCCTTCCGAGTCAGTCGCGTAATAAACATAAATTTCCTCTCTCAAGTCACAAATAACAATGAAAGGAATTAAATAGGCCTGGTGAGATCCGGTTCATTACTTATCATAAGCGTAAACTAAGAGCCAACTTATCAACTTTACGTGTTACGTGAGCGTAAACTGAAATGAGAGAGAAACTATACATTATCCGAAAAATCCGGATAATAATGTTGCCCAAATCCGGATATTAAAATCCTAAACCATCATTACCTACATCTCCGGCTACATCAAAATATAGTAAACTAGCTGACCCGCGCGGTTTCACCCGCGTTCCCGGGATTAAAAGTAGCCTATGTCCTTCTCCATACCATAGGCTATATGCATGCGAAATTTCATCGCGATCGGTTCAGCGGTTTAAGCGGGAAAGCGTAACAGACAGACAGACAGAGTTACTTTCGCATTTATAATATTAGTTAGGATGTAAACAGTTTATGCTAACCAAAAAGGGAAAAATAAAAAACCAAAATATTTAAGAAAAATTATTTTGTATTGTTTAAAAAGTATGTGACCAAAAATAATTTTACTTGGTGTATTTATTATATTTGGTATTATTGTTAAGAGGATAGGGAACTATTTATATTTGTTTAATTTAAGATACCAGTAGCTCAAAATGCTATAAAAGACATATAAATCAATTAGCTGGTTTCCCCCAGCCCACATTGTCACCACCTCTGCTCTCGCCACCGCCGTCGCCGCCAACTCCATCACTCACGGAACGTGACTTACCTACTGCACTCCCGAGAACTTCTCCGAATCAGCTGGCAGACACTTCATCATGTGTCGAATCTTGTAGTTTACCCAAAGAAAGAAGTGTAGAATGATTTGGATGCTGTTTGTACCTCCGATCCAGCAACAAACAGGAAAGCGAGAGTGGAACCCTGGAGATGGATCAGGTCGTTACTCGGAAGTAGCACCAATGAGATCGTTACGTAAACGATAAGGACGTTTACGTATTAATTATAGATAACATTTTTAGAATTGCTTAGTTTTGTTTAAAGTTATTGTTTAACGAGAGCGAGGAGTGTTCGGTATGTGTGCATAGCGGGCTGCGCCCAACGCGTGATCTCGTAGATTCGAGGTTCTTATTTATGCGTGCGGTCTAACTATGGTCTCATCTGAATAGTTTAAAGAAAACTCATAGGTAGAGGGTTGAAGGAAATTTACTAATTAATGACTATTACAAAAAATTATGTATAAAATGACGTGGAAAAAACGATAGAGTGACAAACAATACGCTTTGTCAAATCAAATTTAAATTATTATTTTTCTGTAGGGTATGAAACCTCTACATCCTCCCCACCTTGCACAATTGGGAAGGGCAACTCCATAAAAATTAGTACCTAACGATTGAAATAAAACAAAAAAACAATCAGTACCTAACATAAAATAAAATAATTACAAGTTCAGTCTTTTTGGGACTTTAACGAGGCGACCAGCACGAGTGACGATTGTACCTGGGTTGATACTATGCATGTCAAGTTCAACTATGGGATTATCAGATGGCACTTCCAGACGATAAAGACGCTGAAGAGCCCTTACTCGTTCTCCTGTTGAGGTTTTGATGCGAGCTACTCTATTATGTCCATCTACTCCAGGAAGAATTTCTTTAAGCGTCCTCACCATCCTCTTCCAGAACCCTCCCCACCATGGTGTTGAAGGTGGAATGAAACACCATTAAATTTTTGAACAGATACCTTCTGCGCTATTTCCTGCCAATTCGCATTACTAAGGACGTTACTAGCGCAGCGCCACGAAAATTCGTACCATTGTCGTTATAAATTAAACTTACTTTTCCTTTTCTGCCTTTTTTTTCTGCTCCTTTCCTTATATCCAATTGTTTCCAATTTCCAGAAATCTTCTACATTAAAGGTACAAAAACAAGTATCTACATTATTATTGGCATTCGTAGAACAATAAACACCAACTGCTGGACCCTGAACAGTCCAACCGAGCTTAGTCTCAACTGCCAGAAGATTATCGTCAACTCGTACTGCCCGTCCCGTGAACAAAGAACCTAAAACATCAGACCCAATTAACATACTTATATCTGAAATATCATCAGTACAGTCAGTAATAAAAATCCCTAGACTTTGTAATTGAGACATAAGTTCACCTTGTCTTATTTGAGGTAAATGCCCACAAATTACGGCTTGTTCCAACACATCCATATTACAAGTATAACTACTATCTAAACTACATATATTTACATTAAAGAGTCTATGCATTTGTCTTTTTAATACAGAGCCACCAAAGAGTTTATGACCAAGTTCCTCTTGACCTATCGGTTTTAAATTTAATTTATTTACTATATCCGATTTTAAATAGGAACGCTGTGAGCCAGAATCCAAAAGAGCTCTTATAGTAATAACATTATTACCATTAACATATTTAATTTTAAAGTTTGTAACAAAACAGTCTTATTACGTGCACTTATTGCCTGGGTTACAGTAACTGACTCATCTTTTAAAGGTACCTTTTCATCTATCGCCATTTGTCTCGTACTGCTACACATAATAGGAAAGTGCCTCTTACCACAAATGACACATTTAGGGTGCCTCCTGCAATTCTTCCAGTAATGCCCAACGTTCAAACATATGCCACATGCTTTCTTACCCTTAACAATATGTATGCGTTCGTTTAATGTTTTATTAACAGCTGTCACGCACTCCGAGCTTACATGTGTGTTCTTGTCGCAAAATATACAGGGCTTAGCGGTACTTTCTATGAAATTCTTGGGGTTACCTTTGTTAAATTTTCCCTTGTCAGTTGTCATAAAACAAGATGTTGATGGAATAGCTGCGTTCCTTGCATCTGTAGAAAATCCCATTCTTGCTTGATTAATCCTCTCCTCCGACTCTACTTCTTGTTTGACGAAGTTCAAAAGTTTTGACAGGAAATTAGAGTCATTTCCGGAATTCAAATGAGATCTGTGCCATGCTTTAAGTAGGTCTTCTGGTAAAGCTGACTCAACTAGTGGGTAGAGAAAAGAAGCATACTTATCTTGTGTTACTCCCATTGTCTCAAGTGCTAGTATTTGTGTTATAATTTTATCATACAAGGATCTAATGGACACTTTCTGGACACATTTAGCTTGAGCAAGTACTAATTGTAATAACTCTCTAACATAGTGTTCAATTATAAGTTCATCTTTTGCAAATCTCTGTTGCATTTGTGCTATTACGTTTTTATAGTTTTTTCCTGATGGTGGAAAATTCTCTTGCAATTGATCCGCGCTCTATACATTGAAGTAAGTATTGAAATTTATCGTCTTCATCTATGTCATCGTCATTATGTATTTTTTGGAACTGTGTCCAAAACGCTAGCCACTTTTTTATTTCGCCGTTAAATTTCGGCAGTTCTAGTTTCGGCAATCTGAAATGACGATGATGTCTACCTCCTGATGACGTTTCCTCATTATTCACTTCCTTTTTTGTCATGCAGGAGTGTTTAGATGTAGATGCAGATTCTGACTGAATATGTTTATTTGCTTTATGTTCTAGCGTAAACCAACGTGTTACATATTCGTCTGAAGCGTCCAAATCTTGTTCAAATAGTGCTTCATCTCTTTGTTCATCATCTAGCCACATATTTAAAACTTTATTCTGGGCGATTAATAATTCGTCATAAATTTTTGCTAGATTTTTATATAAAATTGTAATAGTGTCTCTCACGCTAGAGGAAATATGTCCAATTCTAACCAAGCTATTTAATGATATCCTAACTGCAGGTACGATCCCAGACCAATGGGGAGAAGCGTATATCATTCTCCTCCATAAGAAAGGTGATAAGGATGAAATTGGTAACTATAGACCAATAAGTCTTATTTCAAACATTTATAAGGTCTTTGCAAAGATAATATTAGAAAGAATAACACAAACTCTGGACGAAAACCAACCAATTGAACAAGCAGGGTTCAGAAAAAACTATAGCACCATTGATCATATACATACAATAAAACAAGTTTTGGAAAAATATAATGAATATCAGAAGCCCTTACATATTGCCTTCATCGACTATTCCAAAGCTTTCGACAGTCTGAACCACAATTATATCTGGTCTAGTTTAATTGAGCAAGGAGTGGAAAATGCATACATCGAACTAATTAAAAACATCTACAGCAAGAGCAAAAGCCGAATAAAACTGGAAACCAAAGGAAACCCTTTTCCTATAAACAGAGGCGTCAGACAAGGAGACCCGTTATCACCCAAATTGTTCAATGCCGTGCTGGAACATATCTTTAGACAATTAGACTGGGACGAATACGGTCTCAACATCAACGGAAACCGCCTAAATCACTTGAGGTTCGCAGACGATATTATCCTCCTAGAAGAAGAGTCCAAGAAACTTGAACATATGATTAAAACCCTAGCAGGCAAGAGCAGCGAAGCAGGGCTAGATATGAATATGTGCAAAACAAAACTGATGACTAACTCCACAAGGACAGACATGAAAGTAAATGGAAATGATCTCGAATATGTGAATGACTATGTGTACCTAGGACAAATTATCTCTCCTCAGGACTCAATGTCCAAGGAAGTCACTAGGAGAATAGCTTACGGATGGAAGAAATACTGGTCTCTGAAAGAAATAATGAAGAGTAAAGATTTTAACATGCATATTAAGAGGAAGACTTTCAACATTTGCATTCTGCCATGCATAACATATGGATGCGAAACATGGTCGCTTACTGACATTCACAGAGAGAGACTACTGAAATGCCAAAGGGCAATGGAAAGAAGCATGTTGGGAGCCAAACTAAGGGACAAAATTAGACACTCTGAGATAAGGAAGAAAACCAAAGTTACAGACGTATTGGATCGTATAGACCATCTGAAATGGGGCTGGACGGGACACATGCTACGATGTAAGGCAAATAAATGGAACAAGCAGGTGGCCCTATGGTACCCCAGAGACGGAAAAAGAAAACAGGGTCATCCTAAAACCAGATGGGAGGACGATATTCGCACAACTTTGGGGCCATACTGGACTAGAGTTGCGAATGACAGAGCACAATGGAGAGAGTTGGAGGAGGCCTATGCCAAAAGGCACACCGAACTGCGGGACATTCTATAACTGTCTTTTGTTCTAAACAAATTAATGTGACCATACAATGTACCCTATGTTTCGGAATAAATGGCTATTATTATTATTATTAATAGTGTCTCTATCTGTACCTGCGGCGAGAAATTCGTCCAATTTATTAGCACATATGCTGAATCTGCGCCGGGCTACCTTCCGTTCCGTCTTTGCACGCTCCATATTCACGGTCGCCAGATCTCGTAGATTCGAGGTTCTTATTTATGCGTGCGGTCTAACTATGGTCTCATCTGAATAGCTTAAAGAAAACTCATAGGTAGAGGGTTGAAGGAAATTTACTAATTAATGACTATTACAAAAAATTATGTATAAAATGACGTGGAAAAAACGATAGAGTGACAAACAAAACGCTTTGTCAAATCAAATTTAAATTATTATTTTTCTGTAGGGTATGAAACCTCTACACGTGCTGTGCACACATACACAACTGTATTATTCGCTAATATTAAGAGAGTCAGTGCGCTACGAGCCGTAGTTTGTTTCACTCGCTTCCCGCCCGTATCCGCATACCTAAATTAACCATAACCGAATTAATATCAAAGGAATGTAAAGAAGCCTACAAAAATTTTCATTGCTATTTTTGTTGTGTGTGATGCTAAACGTGGTTCATCATATCTGAAAGCTTTAAGCGATGAAGACGATGATAAGGAAGTGATATTCTACTCCGACAATTGGTGCGGGCAAAAAAAAATACATAACATCTTTATATTTCTATGCTGTACCAACTGTGAATAGAAAGATTACGCATTTTTTTTAAATGAGGGGCCTTACGCAGTACGAGACGTATAGTATACACAGCCTCATTGAGAAAGAAGTTAAGAAAAACTTGATTAAAAATGCCAAAAAGTCTAAGCCCGCGTTAATTATGCACGAGATGAATTATAATTTGTTTTATTATTTATAATTATTACAAGAAGAATGGGGATATAATACTGTGCCTACTGTGACAAGTGATACAAGCAAAAAATCAACACTTTACAGGAGAACATAAAAAAGATTTAAAATCTATGAATATTGATCTTGGTATATTTAATGTTTTAAAAATTAGGAATGTAATTATGTTTTAATATTTGAATTTATGTACTGTTTTACAATTTTGAATTTATTATATTTACAAAAACTTCTAAAAAGGGTTTATAAATTAAGTAAATTATTCATAGTTAACCAAAAAGTTTCTGAGGGACGCAGTGGGCATACAAGACCCTAAAAAAGAAAAAACCCTTTTTTGACGATTTATTTGACTCCTGCAACGGATCTGCTGAGAGCAGCGACAAGTGCCGTGGAAAACTCCTAAGGCAGGGAAGATAAGAGAAACTAAAGAAAATACAATTTGTGTACAAAGACGGCAATCGACGTCTAGTCCCTTCGTAGAAAAAATATATAATAACTTTAAAAAGCTTACAAAGATTGTGGACGTTTTTCTCAAACAAGGGGTGCAAATTCATGCGCCCTCGTTTTTCTAGCTAGATTTCGGAATAATAACTCTAGTAGCCAAACATTCAAACAAATATTTAATTCATTGCTGATCACCTCATTATTTCATTTCACTCTGAAAATTTCAATTGTGAGGAGGCATCGCAAGTGGTCCTGTTAAGAAAAAATAGGTCCTAGTAAAAAAAAAAGTTGCAACCGGTTTCATAGGAACACGACGTCATGGTGTTCTTTTGAACTGCATCATGAGAGCAGAAATTAAGATATCCAAGCTGAAGCTCGAAGAGAAAGATTGAATGTCCACTCACGGGCCTATACGGCGGGATGGTTGATAATACACACACATATCAGAACACACATCACTCTTTCGACTTATTTAAGTGTCCGGACCACAGAAATCTTCTGCTGGATTATTTCATTGGAGTCGCTGTGTTTTCTGTAATAAACTGGTACAATATTATAAATATTTTTTAAAGGGGCCGATTTAATCCGATTGGGAAAAATGTCTCAGAGTCACCAAGTCGTAACCTCTGAAGATTGCCGACGTAGCAAACGCCGACGGTGCAGAAGCCTACATCGCCGACACCAATAGTGCTTAAATTAATCCGTTAATTCCTAAGAAAAGATCCTTTGGGCGGTCGCTTACACATTTCAGGAGTTTTGGAAAATTGGAGATCCTGAACTACACGAGACCCGGTGGAAGATACAGAGATTATTCTGATGACTACTCTCGTTTGTCCAAGATTCCTTTGCTCTATTTCCCGCTGTATAATATATAATTACTTTACTTAAATACAATAACAATAGAGGTAGGCATTAATACACTGTGATATTAAATTTCATTTATTATTATAATATAGTATATTAAAACCGCGGAAATCTATTAACATTGTGACACAACTTGAATTTAATGCCGAAGTTCGACGGTAACCCGAAACTTTTGTACTATTATTATATTAGGGAAGTAGAAAATGTATTAGTATCACCCAACCGTTTTTAATATGTTTGATTAAGAGCAAACTTAGTGGCATCGCAATCGCTGGCATAGCCTACCAGGAAAACCTTTTACATGGGAGTAAATTAGGGACGCGCTAATCAGGAGACTAGGCGAACCGAGAAATGGAATCCAAGTAATGCAGGAGCTAACTCGAACTCGCTAGCTTAGAAACGAGGACGCAGAAGCATATGGCCAACAACTTCGAGAAATGCTCGATGTATTATAATGCGGTAAGAAAGTATACCGATAAGAAATATAGTGAAAATATGGTTGTAGAACAATATATAATCCAATTAGATTTCCATGTTTCTATCGGGGATAAGATAGCTAAACCCATAGCTCTAGAATCGGCGATAATTACCGCTAGACAGGAGGAGGCCAGACTTGCATATAATCGAAATTCCAACTCTAACCTTCCAAGCACATCCCAAGCATAGGCCAAAGCGGGCCCTAGACCTAACATTCATGCAACAACCATATAAAAATCAACCGTTTCGTAATTTTGCAACGCAACAGCCCCAACCAACAAAATAATCTTACCCCGGAACAGCGACAGCAGTTATGTTGCATTGGAAAAACAGGGTTACTGGTAATTTTCTGGATCTAACCTCGGAAACTACAGACGGTCAGGTAATTTTAGGGACCAGCAAAACATTCCTCAACAGTTAAGTCCCCTACGAAACGTCTCAGACGTCACTATGAGGTCATTCAATAAGCCGGAGAAGCAATTCGACGTCAAGGAGCTTTTTAGTCGCCACATTCCAGCAATGTTTCACCGCAGCTACCCAATCAAGGTGAGTACCACCTAAGCTGGACCTGGGTCAAAGCCATGGCAACTCCGTTGGACCACATTGGTTTTATAGTCATCGCGATCGCATGGGCTGCTAAAGAAGCAAAACAAGGTGGACACCAGTAGTAACGAGGACGCTACTGGAATCTGCAGATTGCGCTTCCATTTTAAGGATGGAGGAGTTACCACGTCATAACTTCTGAAGATTGCCGACGTAGCAAACGCCGACGCTGCAGAAGCCGACGTTGCCGACAACAATAGTGCTTAATTGCATTGTCTACTATTTTAAGTATATAAATGTTATTCGAGCAGTCTTGCTGTAGCTATTGTAAACTCACTATCATTTGTACAATTAAATTATGCCCTGACCGCCTATCATAACTTCAGCAATGCAATGAAAAGCCATGGAAAAATGTAAGAGAATTTTAAAAGTATAAAACTTTATCTAAATGTATTTTAACAAATTTTAATGGCGGTTAGGCGGACTCATTTGCTGTCTCTACAGTTCTATCATTAAACAAACACGGTCTTATTACAAAACGTGGACTAAATTTCGTACCAGGTTAAACCTGGTAATAAATCATGTACTAAAATATTTCGTATTACAAAACGTAGTTTATCTCAAATTCGTGGACTATTTATGGTACTAAAGATAAACCAACAGCACCCCTAGTTTGTCTTTGGACTAACGCATGACAGAGGACTAAAGTTACAAACAAATGTCAAATTGTACAGTGAGGTTAAGTTTTATTTGTTTTACTTTTGTTTTGATTACAAGAAAAATGGATACTTAACATTGATTTAATTGATCTAGAGGATATGGACGATTTAGATTTATTAGGGGTGCCCCGGCGACCTTTAAGCCTTCGTCATATGCGGAACCTTTTGTTGAGATGTGTGACAAAGAATTTCGATATAAATACAGGTTCACTAAGCGTTTCGGCTTAAAAATAGTGGACTTGGTAAAAGCTGAAATATCCCACGATCCCCGAGGATGCCCAATATCCCCTGAAATTTCGATTTGAGGCTGGTGCTTCCTCTGGAATATTACCGGGTGACAGTGGCTATCCTTGCACCCCATATTTATTTACACCAGTTCTGAACCCTACAACACCTGCAAAATAAACATATAACTTTTCTCACATATGTACAAGGAACACAGTGGAGAGATGTTTCGGGTTATGGAAACAATGTTTCCGCTGCCTACTAAGATGCATGTTTTGTGATATTGAAACTGCCAAAAAAACTTCTTCATAATATTGCCCTTGACATGAGAACATATTTCCTGGTGAAAATGATAGCAACCGCTCTTTTTTTTTCACAATTTTCACAATCAAGACTTGAAAATACTGTCCGTGGAAATATAAGAAGGCAGTTCATTGAAACTCATTTTCATTGATTATATTTATTTATTTATAAAGTTTAGTTACAATACTTAGCACTTTTATTATTTTCAATTTTGAAATTTATACATTAAAAATAATGTTCAATTGTTTGATGATTCTCGCATTATGTCTTTGTAAAATTAAGACAGTTTAATCATTTTCATTGATTATAATTATTACTGTTGCAGTTGACCTGAAAAAAAAAATAGATATTAGCTCAGAGTATAAATACTACGTACAAATATTAGTTTATTTTTATAGAAGTTGCTATTGTTTTGCATTGGTTTATTTAATTTGGTTTAAATTTGTTTTACTAAAATTTTATTCATTAGTGAGTTTCTTGCTTTCTATTTCTAATAATGCTATTTCTAAATACAGTTTTTTCATTCTTAATTTTGCAATTATTATATTATAAGAATGTTCAATCTCCAACAAATCAGTCTCCTGTTTTTATCCATACCATAGGCTATCTGCATGCCAAATTTCATCGAGATTGGTTCATTACTTTTTGAGAGATGCTTGAACAAACAAACAGACATCATTTTTAATAGCAACTGTTTTGAGGTCTTTATTACGTACTGGCTGTCCCCTGCGGTTTCACCTTGTATAGATTCCATGCATAATTATAAATTAGAAAGTAACTTGTGTCTGTTAACTTTTCACTCCTAAACTGCTGGACCGATGGTTATAAAATTTGTCATCCAAATAGCCTATGGTATAGAGAGGGCCATGGGCTACTTTTTACCCTAGGAACAGGTGAAACCATAGGGGGCAGCTAGCAATTATATGTAGGTACTTACATGTGTTGATAACCTTTTTTAGTTTTCTTTGGTCGAATTTTATATCAATTTGTTCAGGCCTGCTTGTCACTCAGAATAGAATATATTTTGATAATATATCGTAATATATCCTAGAATGGTTGAAATTAGAGTTATCATAAAGAATGATGCACAGTTTTCATATCAAAACAAATTTTCTCTTCGGTGCTCCAATTTTCACCCCTTCTTTTCTTCTGATTATCTATTGTATTTTATGCACTTTTCATTTAACTTTTCGTTGTTCAATCATATCCCCTATTAATAGTTTGTGTTTTCAATGTTATTATAGCTATGCGCGAGAACTTCATTTATTCCGATACACGCTAGAGTTGTTGCTAATATGTATATTACATTATACGTGAAATAAACGCCAAAAACAAGTTTTTTGTTGAAAGTTAAGTTGCATCAGTAAAATCTTTTCGAAAATCAATATTAGAATTTTTATCATAATAGTATATACAATTTTAATAATTTATAGAATAAAACAGCTATGTAGATAAACGGAACGGTGCGAACGAATGATTTCCAATTCAATGTGGTTTGGCGCATATTTAATGTTTAGTTTAGTTAGCCTCGATGCAGTAATTCCTTTGTTCCGCTTCCTAGAGTCCCGCCACATGTCCGCTTTCTAGAATTCCCGTTGTGCCTATTACCTTTGTTTTCCTTACTCCTTTATTGGTTTATTACCCCAAGCCCTGGCCAATAAACAGAACATTTGTTTTCGTGCCCTTTTGTGTTGCGTAATAAAATGTGTTGGACGCTATCCCACGCCAACGGTGTGCGCATCTGCCACCACCAGTTCATCACTAGAGATGGATTAGAGCAGTCGCTCGTAATTCGTCATCGGGATCGTAGGCACCCTCGTTGCCTCACCCGACCGCGCCGCACCGCTTCAGAAATTGGAGCCGAGTGCTCACCGCCGCCGCGTCATCTACCCGCTCTCGTTGTTCCCGCATATCGCGTAAACGGTCGGGCCCAAGCCCACCGTACGTACGCCGCCGCCTACGCTTCGACAACCACCGCACCCGATCGCGGCCTGTGTGCCGCCTTGCTTGGGGTAAGTCCTTTCCCGCTCTCTCCTATCTTTTCTCCTTACTGCATTTGAGGAATAAGTTAGGTATTTGTTCCGGTCCACCAAGGAGGTGCCAGCCAGCCCTGCCTTACACTTTGGGCAACCCGCTTAAATACAGTCCACTAAACCGCTCTCGCATCACCATAAAGTTTGGTCCATACGAGCCGGATCACCAAAAAGTTTTGGTCATTCGGATATCTTTTTCCTCTCTTCTCTTTAAATAGATTTTGTTTTCGCTATAGAAATGGCTCCTCCTGAGACCGCCGCTGCTTCTGTCGCCCGCGCGAAAGAAGCCCAAATAGAGTTAGAAAGGCAATTATCGCTAGTTGAAAGTAAAGCCGAAGTATATTTTCAACAAATTCAGTATAGTTACGATATCTCAAATAATCTTTCTTCTTCGGAAAATACCGAATTATTTTTAATGAGTTGTTCGAACGTAGATACCATTCGCTCAGAATTCATGACTGCAATTAACGATAAAAACGTAATTCAGTCAAAATTGATCCCTAACTATGTACCAAATTTCTCGCAAATTATATCGTTTGACGAACTATTTTCTCGTGTCAAGTATAGACAATCGACTTTATCTAAACAAACATCCCCGCAATATGGTAATTTAAAACCCGCTTCCGAAAATCCGCCCGTGCATTCAGACACGAGACACTTTAAGTTACCTCGCTTAGAATTGTGTAGTTTCGACGGTGACATTCAGAAATGGCCATTATTCTATGAAAATTTTAAATCTGTGATTCATGAAAATCACACGCTAAATGATACAGAAAAGATGCAATACCTAGTAGGTAAATTGACCGGTAGAGCGTTAAATATTTGTAGAGGTTTAATACCTACCGGGGATAACTACAAGTCGTTGTGGTCCGCGCTTTGCAACAAATATAATGATAAACGCGCCCTTGCCGTAACATATTTGGATCATCTTCTGAAAATAACGCCTGTGACGTCAGCCACTCCCTCAGCACTCGAAAGCTTTGTTGATAGCTACGCCACAGTAATATCCGCTTTAAAAAATGTCGACATTGATAACCTAGCAGAATGAAGTTAAACCTTTATTTTGACTACTGTCTACATACATCCTTTATCTTTAATATCATTTATATAATAATTCAATATTAAATATAAATAGACCTAAATATTTACAAGAACAATGAACCTAAAACTAAAAAAACTTAAAAAATATATAATATATAATGACTAAAATATATTACTAAAAGGAGTCCCTGTAGGCAAGGTTCCGAAGATACTGGCAGCGTTCCCCCTTTGAATAGCTAGACTAATTCTTTGTCCGAGGTAGCTGCCAGCTCTTCGGTCTCCTGTGATGTCGACTAACCTTTTTGCTATTTCCTTAAAAAGCCTTATAGCGCTAGGACCCCACGGACCAAGGGTCTCGACACCGAATGGGACAAAATCATATTCGGAGCCTAGACCCCTGTATTTACATGCTTTACCTTTTTCCGCCGCTTCACACGCCGCACCAGCTCTGTTGTTGGTTCTATGTAGATGGGAAGGGGCCAGCGTGTCTGAACAGGTGGCATCCCATACCAGCACCCGGCCCATCTTCCATGGAATCAAACTCATACCGTCCGGTCTCTTACCATCGTCTCTTGCAATACCAGTCGGCTCAAGTAGACTTGGCACGTTGACGGTGGCAAGGGACCGGCGTATGATATCGTTAAGTGCGGCATGTCTCGAGAAGCGGCCTGCACTTTTTTGGCATGACAGTCCGTGATGTCCTAGCTTGTCGACATCACTGCCACAGGGACATGTATGAGGAGCGCAGACCGGAACCCCAAGCCGTAGACAGGTTGCGATTCGAAGCGTGTCAGGCTCAAGAAATGTTCCTGTATTTGACGAAGGGTACGCGTGAAGCCAGTAGCCGGCCTCACGCGCACCCACGGCCAAAAGCCTAGCACGCGCCGAACCAGTACTACAGCACAAAAGATTGTCATAGGTCAATTTGCAGTTTATGTCGTCCCAGCTCCTCTGTGAATTTGGAGAAACTGGAAAATTTTGACCTGGGCATGCAATTAAGAAAGCGTTTCTAGCTTCTTCCAAGCCAGCAATCTCAAAGTTTGAAGGGGATGCCCTTAAAATTTTACTTATGAGATTTGCTGAACTGTGGACAGAAGATAGGAAGGCTGGTAAAGCGACACTAGAAATTTTGCGAATCCCTAAACCACCATAACGGATGGGTAGGGATGCTTGGGTCCAAGATTGCTCGTTCAGCTGCATATTAAGTATCGATTCTAAGCTAATTTTGATTAAGTCGTCTGCTTGTGTCAAAAGATCAGGGTGATTCCAAAAGGAGCAGCAACGGAGCACATAAGTAAATTTTGGGATGAAAACACAGAATTTTAAGATGCAAAGTGCATAATGTGGGCTAATTTCAAGAAGACGGTCAGTAGTATTTTGAAATTTAGAAACTGAATTATTAATATATTCAGAAAAAGTTTCATTAAAAATTGGAGAACCTAAAAGGTAAAGGGAATTACTGTTAACTATTTTAATATTTGGAGCCAAAATATTAAATTTTTGTTTGACGTCATTTAAATTTAAGACGCGGTTATTTATAAAAAGTTCGCATTTGCTAAAATTAAGCTCCAAACCAATGGCTTCAAATTTATTTTTGATTAAAAATAGGTCCGAAAACACAGTGTCCACATCACCTCCTAGGGTTCCGTCGTCCAAATACCAAACGTTGAATTTAGAATTTAAATTTTTGATTATCGGATTTATAGCCAAACTAAAAATTGCAGGCCCAAGGGGCCCTGTTGACAACCTACTTCCGAGGACAGTTCATTAGAACGATATAACAATTTTGTTGGGTCAGCGTAGCTGAGAAGAAGATAATTGTATATTTCCGGTATATGTTGTTTTATTTCCGTCAGCAGGGTATCCCTATTTACCGAATTGAATGCATTTTTGACATCAATTTTGATCAACACGTCAGGCTGTCCGTAAGTTAGGAAAGAGCGTAGGGCATGGACGGCTGCCTCACACCCTCCTTTTACACCGAAGCCTAACTGTACGGGTTCAAATTCCGAATTTAATTTTGGTAAAATATGTCGAACAGCAATTTTGGAGGCCAGACGTCGTAGTGTTGATCCAACAGCAATTGGTCTCACCCCTCCGTCCTTTTTGGTGAGTGCAATGAGGTTCGCGCCGAAAAGAATGGGAACAAATTCTGGATTGACATTACCGGAATACATAAAGTTGATTAATTTAGTGATCGAATTTACAAGTTGCTTGCCTGCATCACCCACAGAATGCGATGTTAAGTCTTTCAAATGTTGGGGTGAGATTCCATCCAAACCTGCAGCCGAACCTGGTTTAAAAGATAAAATGGCATCCGTAACATCTTTGTTTTGAATTTGAAGGCATGCTTGCCCTGCTGTTGGTGGGTCGAGAAAATATGGATTTACTGGAGCTGGGGGATGTTTTGTCCGTAAGGCCTGAAGGGTGTCAGGGGTATCTGGTGATAGCACGTCGTTGGAGAACAAAAGGTGAGCGGCACCTTTGAGATCTCCGTCACAGATTTTGTTTTCGATGAGTTTGTTGCGATTACGAGGGGCATCATGTTTGATTAGAGGTACGGGAGAAGGCGAGGAGCTTAGAGCACAGTTATTCTTAATCTTTTGGGTCAAGGATAAATTCGGTTCATCAGTTTTTATTATATGTAGTGTGCTGTATGAAAATAAAAATAGGTTCTGCCAGTCTTGAGTACAATTGCTTATGTAACATTTCTGGATTAATTGTGACAAATGTGTAGCAACGGTTATTCGAGCTCCTCGAGGGATTCTTTTAACTATGGGTATACTATTTTTCAAATGGCTAAGATGTGTGTGGAAAGGAGTTGGGTCGTTGGCTACATAAGTAGGCGCACTCGGAATAATGGGATGGATGTCTAAAGGTGAACTGTTTTGGCTAATACATTTCCTGTGTGTTTTTGTAGTGTGTATGTTGAGGCCTTTCAAAGATTTGAATGACTTGTTGCACTGTGCACATGTATGGGTCGCGGTCGAAGTGCCATCACAAGATTGGGTCACGGACTGCATTCACAACAGTTAAATACATAAATAAAAAGAATAACTTAAAACAAATTTAAAAACACAATAAAGTAACTTAAAATATACACTGAAAACATAAAAAAGTCAAAGTCAAAATATGACGGCTGCTTGTTATGGTAACAAGACGCATGCGTCGTTACGTAGGTGCGTCACAGGATGGTCTTACAATTGGACGCTGCAGTGGAAGAGACCTAGCGACGCATGTCGTCGCTAGGACAACCGATGGCGGCCTTAGCAACCGCGTCTTGAAAATATTACACGCGGTTTAGAAGATTTTAAAGACTGAACAGGCACTGTGGTGGGAACAAAAATAAAATCCCCATGCGCACATATGAAAAATATCTTGATAAACTTTTATATGCAGGTCTGAGCCGTCAGGAAATTAAACTGGCTTAAAAATAAATATTTTAAGTGACCTGAGCCTGCTTGTCACTTTTGACACTTTCAGCTAGCAGAATTCATGTTCGTGCACATAGGTTTGAGACGCTTAGACCTAGACACGGTACGCTCTTTTGAAATGTTTATAAGGGAAAATAAAAACTTGCCCACTAGTTCGGATTTAATAGATTTTATTCGTGATCAGTATCGTATTTTAAGTCGCGCCAACATTGTAAATGATAATCCGCTCCGCTCCGCGCACACTTCCCAACCCAATATTAAGATGGAGAAGTCGAATTACAAAACGCAAAAGAATACCTATGATAAGTCTTTTTTCGCTCAAAATAATTATAATAATAGTTGTGTATGTTGTCAAACAAATTCCCATAATGTGTATCGTTGCCCTAAGTTTACAGTAATGTTGCCGCAAGATAGGTATAATTTCGCAAAATCGAAAAGGTTATGTTTTAACTGTCTAAGTGATAAGCATTTTACCAACATTTGTAAATCTACTAGTACTTGTAGATTCTGTTCTCGCAACCATCACTCGCTGTTGCACTTTAGTACGACGACTGACACCGCGAAGTCAGCCGCCGACCCACCGCAATCGTGGCGGACGCCCGTCCCACAAGTCTCTAATCTCGCCATAGTAGATAATACAAATAATTATCGCCGCTCTCCTAATAATTGTGAATCCTTGAACCCCGCATCGCTACCTTCGTCCGAGAATCAAAATGTTGATTACTCGCACTCAGCCGCTCCGCGTATGGACAGAATGTCATACGCTCCCGCTCCCGCTTCCGCATCTATTATGAAACCCGCATTACAATCTAATAATAATTGTCAGAATTGTGAATCGAGTCGTAACAATAAATCTCATCTATCGCTTTGTGCCACTAATCCGCTATTGAACCAAGAAAACGCTCCCGCTTATGGTACATCGAAACCGCAACCTATTTCGTCCACAGTGCTTCTCGGAACTGCACTGTGTCTAGTTCGCTGTGTGAACTCGCAACGCTATGAAACTGTACGCGTTCTTATAGATAGTGGTTCGATGCGTGATATTTTAACGCGTGAGTGTTGCACACGCTTAAATTTACCGCTTCTTCCCGCGCAAAATGCTTGTGTCACCGGAATTGGTGACAAAGAAAATAAAACGTTAGGTATAAGTAAATTAACTATTTATTCCCGCTTTGATAAGAATATCTCCTTCGATATTCAACCTTACGTGGTTGAACACATAACCAGTGAGCTGCCAACCTCACAAGTTGATACAAAGTCGCTTTCGTCCTATTTAAAAGACTTACCGCTCGCTGACGATACCTACTCGTCACCCGGTAATATTGATATGATTTTAGGTAGTGATATATTCGCACGCATTTTGTTGTCAAATAAAAAATCACGTTCGCCTAACGAACCGATCGCTATTGAAACGTTATTTGGCTATCTTATTGTAGGGACCGCTCCCCTTGTTGGTTCGAATAGTATTTCCCGCTCTTTTTGTACCTTTGAACCGTGTACAACGAAATCGAAGTTTTTTGAATTGGAAGATGTTCCTTCGAAGGTCGACCTTTTGACACCTTTGAAACAATGTGAAACAATTTCTACACAAACTACTACTCGCGATGACAATGGACGTTATCAAATCTCGCTACCTTTTTGTTATGATTTCGCTTTACTCGGAAACTCCTGTAAACTCGTCGAACGCCGCTCTTTGTCACTTGAACGTTCGCTAACTCGCAAACCCTACAATAAAACTAGAATACGACAAAAATATTGGATCATATCCGCTCGCAATATTGTCCGAAAACGCGTTCAGGAATGTAACGTGTGCTTTCGGAATAACCCGTGTCCGCAGTTCCCTTTCATGGGTGACTTACCCGCTTGCCGAGTTCGTGAAGCTAAGCCGTTTCTTCACACCGGTGTTGACTACGCTGGCCCGCTTTCGATCATACCTCATAGACGTAGAGGTGTGCGTAGCCAGAAGGCTTATATATGTCTTTTTGTTTGCCTTGGCACACGTGCTGTTCACGTTGAACTCGCCTCTGACCTTTCAACAGAAGTTTTTCTGAACGCCTTTAAACGCTTTCTTTCACGCCGCGGCCCAGTCAGTGTCGTATATTCTGACTGTGGTACAAACTTCGTTGGTGCCAATACACACCTTAAATCGCTTTACGAATTCGTTAGTTCACCCGCTTACAATAAGGATTTTGCCGCTATTCTATTAGAAAATCGGATTCAATGGAAATTCAATCCCCCTTTGCTCCACATCAAGGAGGGATCTGGGAAAGCAATATTAAATGTGTCAAAACACACTTAAATAAATTGATCGGTAACCAATTACTCACCTTTGAGGAAATGCTTACGGTGCTATCGCAAATCGAAGCACTTCTTAATTCGCGGCCACTTTCCATACTTAGTTCAGACCCAGCTGATTCATTGCCGTTGACACCCGCGCATTTTTTGACACTCGCTCCGTTAAAAGCATTGCCAGTTGCAGATATGCTTTCGGAAAATGTTAACCTCTTGCAACGTAAACAATTTGTTGATCGTTTAGTGCAATCATTTTGGAATCGATGGAGAATAGAATATTTAAACACCCTTCAATCGCGTCAAAGGTGGCACGTTCGCTCCGCTTCCATCGCTGTAGGAATTATTGTGCTAATTAAATCTGACAACGCATTACATTGGCCTTTAGGCATAATTGTTAAAACATATCCGGGTGCTGACAGAGTGACTCGCGTCGTAGATGTCAGAACTAAAACCGGCATTTATCGCAGGGCAGTTGCAAAATTGTGCAACCTTCGCAGTAGTATTTGTTTGTATTGCATCTAGTCTTAAGTTATTTGTACATTCAATTAGTTTTTTTTTATTACCTCTTTCTAAATGTCTCGCAATTAAGATTCGCATTAGTCACTATTGTTTCGCTTCGCATATTGTCCTTCCATATCTTTTGATTATGAAAGAGGATGTTTCATCCCCTTTCAGGCGGGGGAGATGGTTTGGCGCATATTTAATGTTTAGTTTAGTTAGCCTCGATGCAGTAATTCCTTTGTTCCGCTTCCTAGAGTCCCGCCACATGTCCGCTTTCTAGAATTCCCGTTGTGCCTATTACCTTTGTTTTCCTTACTCCTTTATTGGTTTATTACCCCAAGCCCTGGCCAATAAACAGAACATTTGTTTTCGTGCCCTTTTGTGTTGCGTAATAAAATGTGTTGGACGCTATCCCACGCCAACGGTGTGCGCATCTGCCACCACCAGTTCATCACTAGAGATGGATTAGAGCAGTCGCTCGTAATTCGTCATCGGGATCGTAGGCACCCTCGTTGCCTCACCCGACCGCGCCGCACCGCTTCAGAAATTGGAGCCGAGTGCTCACCGCCGCCGCGTCATCTACCCGCTCTCGTTGTTCCCGCATATCGCGTAAACGGTCGGGCCCAAGCCCACCGTACGTACGCCGCCGCCTACGCTTCGACAACCACCGCACCCGATCGCGGCCTGTGTGCCGCCTTGCTTGGGGTAAGTCCTTTCCCGCTCTCTCCTATCTTTTCTCCTTACTGCATTTGAGGAATAAGTTAGGTATTTGTTCCGGTCCACCAAGGAGGTGCCAGCCAGCCCTGCCTTACACTTTGGGCAACCCGCTTAAATACAGTCCACTAAACCGCTCTCGCATCACCACAATGAATGTTTTCTATAGATTATCTGTGGATATTATTTAACCATGGACTAGCCTGTGGTACTGACACATCCTCCGTTAGTCTGCGACTTGTAATAGGATCGAATTTTAATCATAGTACCAACGTTAGTACCGTAACAATCCAAGACTTGTAAGTTATGGTTTAAACCAGGATGAAGATCGTTTTTTGTTATAAGACCGACATTGTCTGCTCTTACAAACTTGGATGCGAAGGTTTCTGAGTGAGATCCCATACTAATGTGTATTTTCAACCGGAAATTAGATACCAAGACTGCACAATCTTACCATTCGGAGCAAGACGCTAAGACGGAACCTGCGGTAAAAGATTTTTTAGCGTTCTTGGAGCAGCGTGCATTAGCCATGGAGAACGTTGAGCCCACACAAGAGAAGCCATCAACTTCTACTTCGTCTGTCCATGCTTTAACTAAGAGGGAGAAGCGATGATGCTATTACTGTAAGTATGACGATCACAAAACTTATACCTGTAAAACAGACTTATGCCTTCTGCAGAACGAATAACCTGTGCGCAAAAGGCTGGACTGTGCAATATATGTTTAAATATCTGGCAAATGCAAATTCCAGTTGCAGTCAAAGAGAATACAAACGGTACGCTAGAAGAGGCAGAACTTCATACATTGTTTTTTTCTGGATTGTTAACCTTGTTTAGCCAATCGTTTAAAAAAACAATGCCACCAACATAATAACGCCGCGATATAGATGTCAATATCAAATTGACAGATGGACATCCCTATATTTCATCGATATCGATAATCGACGGAATATCGATATCGATGAATCACAAAATACCCCATTCTGTCCCAAAGCTTTATATCGAAAGGACAATGGCGAATTTGGCCCTAGCTGCGTATATCGACATAATATATATCAAAAAATTGCTTAATTAAAGTTAAATTAAATAACATAATTCAATATTTTTCAGGACTAGCAGTATGTCTAGAAAATATAAATATACATTAATATATTTTAGGCTGTTAATTAAGCTGATTGTGATTCGGAACGCACCCATAATCTCGTTCCATATGTTCCTTTGTACGGTATTTATCTCTACATTGTTTTTTTTTTATTTGAAAGATTTCTGTTAGTCATAATAATGATAAATAATTTTATTTTTAACAGAGTTTAGTTAAAAATGTTATTGCATTTAATAATACAAACTCTCTATGAGAAAAAAACTTTTTAACACGATGACATATTTTTACCGTCAAATGAAACGCGTACGTAGTCTATCGTCAGCGAGCTCCTTGGCTGCGTTCAGTAACAACTCCGTGTGATCGCCCGACGATCATGGTAGCGTTCAGTAATAGTTCAATAGTATGTGTAATATTATGTGTAATAGTATGTGTAATAGTGTGTGTAATAGTATTTATTCGGTCACACGGTGTGTAGTGTAGTTACTGAACACAGCCCTTGAGTGAAGTTGATTGATCGACTTGTTGCGAAATTATAATATAACTCGACATTCTTTTTGTGCGCGTTCGTACGGTTTTTGGTTGACTCCTGACTACACCACGACCCTCTGCTTTTCTACGGATACCGATTTCTTTTCTACACGTGACTACATCATTTGAATCTGGACCTTAGATAATCGACAATTGGCTGTGTTATTTGGATTTGCATGAACGCAATATAAATCTACCGGCAGAATTCTTGGACGATATTGTCATTCGATTTTATTTTGAAGAATAAAAACCTAAATAAAAATGGCCTTGTTTTATTGAAAGCCTATGCATGTCCCGATACTTCAAAGTACCTACTACCTACCAGTAGGATATATCTACCTAGAGACAATTGTTAGGTATTAGCATATTTATTCAGTCTCTATCTGTCTCTATTGTCTACAAAACTAGTGTAAAATCATAATTAAGAACTAAATGGATTTCATCCACATTTAAAATGTACTTATAATATATCGAACGTTACTCATTTGATACGTCAAAATCGGCATAACCTATAAAACCTTTTAACTCAGATAAAAAAAAACTGCAGCTTTTTAGTAAATATTTTTTTTAGAAATAGCATAACAGTTTAATAATCTAGAGGAATTCAACAGTGGTTGTCATATACGTTAAAAAAAAATGTAGGTCCAAGCATGTATGGAATCTCGCCATTCTCCTTTACGCAACAAAAATAAAAGAATTTTATGAATTATAATGTTTATTGGGTATTTAGTTTATTACATCATTGTATGTACCTAATCCTATTAATTTAATAAATACCAAAGTTTGGATGTTTGTTTGTTATTAAATATCGCAAAAACGGCTAAACGACTCTTTTTTGAGAAATTTGGTACAAAACTGGACTAGATTATTACAATTACCAGGCAAGCAGGAACCAAGGTTAGAAATATATCTAACATTCCGATCAAAAAGATTTACGATATTGAATTAAGTATTCAAATATTGAGTTATTACATTAATACATTAAAGATGATGGAGATAATTTGAACTGTGGGAAAGGGGATAGGGTACTTTTTATCATTGTTCATTGTAAAGACGATTAGTAAAAGTTGTTTAAAAATTAATGAAGGAAATCTATCTAAGAAACCGGTAGTTGGAAGAATATAGGGGAAGTCATGGGTTCAAACCCAAGTATTTATCCTTCATAAAATTTTAACATTTTACTATCTACTGAAACTAACTTAACTACTAGCAATTAGGAGTGATAATTCCTTAAATAATAATAAAATTCCTTTGATCATTAAAGTGCTAATTTAAAGTGTTTGGGCTCATTTTGCTAAGGACTACATTTTCTAGGTGGCTTTTTTAAGACGAGTCCGTCATTTTTGAGGTTGAGAGGCAAATGGCGCAGGTGATATTCAACCTTATTTCTCCCGCTCTTTGTGTATTGAAAGGTTAAAATCGCGTGCGCCTTTTAAACTAAATTTTATTAATATTTTCAACTATTTTCGTTTATTACATGAGTAATAATTTATCTAGGCAAATTTTGGTTTAGCAGTCGCTAATAAACAAGGTTTTCCTACTATAAGTATTAATTTTAGATATAATGGTCAAGTTTATTAAAAGAAAATTGTATCGAGCGAAAATCTTCCATTTGTGTAACTGGTTTAGCAGTCGCCAGAAAAAGGTCTAAAAAATTACATATTTGAATTTGACATTGATAGGATATATATAGTTGGCTCAGCATATTTATCCGAAAAACGTGAGATTTTGGGAGCATCCCCTTAAAGCTTGTTCAAATTTATATTAAACTGACCATAATTTTACAATAATTGTTTTATACAATTCTACATCATATTTTAAGTCAACAACATACAATATGTGGCAAATAGCTTCGTCATATAATATATGAAGCTATTTGGCGATTCCTTGTTGTTGCGCCTTTTTATTGGCGTCGGCAGAGGTTTCTTCCTGTACTGATATTTTTTGATTTTCTCGCTGGCATTGCCGTCGGATTAACAAAAGTGCCAAACGAATGTAAATTATATTTATAATTTGATCCCTATGCTCTATGCAGGTAATTAATGTGGCATCACACTTGGCCATGAATAATGTGACTGTTAAATTACTTATATTTAAATAATGCAGAAATGGCAATACCTCATTTTCAAATATTTTGGTAGCTACTTCTACCAATCTACATAAACCTTTGGTTGGATATGTTAATGATGTCATATCTTGCCACCATTATCTTAGTTTGATGTAGGAAAATATTGAATCCTCTTCGGGATCATCAATCCTCAAGCACTTTGTACAACTGGTACACTTGTGTTTTTTAAAATGCTTGAGGCTATGTAGCCACTAACATATACCAAGGGCTGTTGCTCTATTTCTGCAAGATCGGTTTCTATTTCCTCAAACGCCTCTGGGATACTAAGAACAGGATTTTCTTGATTAGAGTTTCTGGCAGTTACAGATTCAACCTGCTTGGAGGATTCTATTTCATTACCAGTCTGTATGTAAGACAGTTCCTGTTTATTTTCTTCAAAAACCAACTCGTGAAAATCGGTTAATAATTTCTTGAAATCTTTTTCACAATTGGACCCCCTATTGTGAGGAGCTGTCTTTCCAGATATTATTGACGTTTTTAGTGCGCCAATAAATGCATGGCAAGTCGGGTTTCTATTTGTGGGGCTGTGCTGCCTTATGATCCTAAACAAAGGGCACGAAATATCTTCGCCAGCCGGCAATCAGAATCTCTCAGCATCGAAGTCCAGGTGGTTTCTTCACGCACTATTAATGTTCCCGAACAACGAACTCTTATTGGAAGCACTCGTGAGGGATTTTTTATGCAGTTTTTTAGAGGTATCAATTTTTAAGATTTAATTTTATAGGAGCGACATAAAAGTCGACCGAACCATTTAACGAGGTTTTGACAAGAGCCTTTTGGAGGGGGCATCGTCATCAACCAATAAGAAGCCCAACGTCCTAGACGAGCCCATTCTTTCCTCCAATTCGTTACTAGTAGCGCCATCTATCAGCGGCCTTAGGCAACTCGAATTCAGCAGCAGAACGTGTGCCTTTTCCGCATAATATTAAGAACAGAGAGGGCGCATCAATCGATTCGATGATTAAAAAATGAATACAATAGAATCTACGTAATTTTTGGCAATATATAATAAAATAAGGCATTGATGCTTCACCAACATTTATAAGTTGTCTTGTGGTAGATACAATCACCTGTAAGTTGCCTTAAACAACGGTGAACCGCAACTCAATAGTTATTGCTCAAGGAATAGAGTTGGCTGATGATGAGTCCTACAAATCATTAGAAATAAATATGTTAATCGAGGCTGATGTGTTCTTCCAGGCACTGCAACCAACGGTGGCGTGTGCACTCACAGCGCAGTCTACCAGAGCGTCATCCAGCACTGTGCCCAAATCCGCCTCAAGGCGACCACTCTCTACCTGCACAGCCTGACAACACTCAGCCACTGCACTCAGCCACTGCACTCAGCCACTGCACTCAGCCACTGCACTCAGCCAATAAATAAGGAAGAGCATTAAGAATAATCAACACTACATTCGGTCACATTGTTGCTGGTGGCTAGCCATAACTGTTCTCATCTCTCGTTCAACTTTGCCATTTTGAGCAGATGTGTACGCAACCGTAACTTGATGAGTAATTACTTGATCCTCAAGCATATCTTTAACATTTCACAAATTCTCCTCCGCCATTAGTTCGTAATGTTTTGATATGAATTCCTTGATTCTGGCGTAAAGCAAGGAATATTTTTAATTTTTCTCGAGAGGTAGGGCAAACGGGCTTAATTTCCCGTTCGAAATCCGGAGCAGCCCAACTGGGGAAGTACCTCCACCTTACAGAAGATCGCAGCCAAATAACATCACTCTAATGTGGTGTTGTGTTCCTGCGGTGAGTAAGGTCGCCAGAGCTCCATGAGGAGGCGCTGTGCTGGCAGTGTGTGGGGACCAGCGGTGTAGAACTGCCGTAGGACTGTGCAGGCGTGGCGTGTTGTTGCGGCGGTCAGGGAGACCCGGTGAAACGGCTGCCCGCTGGCCGCCCGCAGGTTGTAGGGGTCCCGAACCCAGGGATCACTTAATCTCCGCCCTGGGAGGCTGGCCCGCCGCCTAGCGCATAATCCCTGGTGCATTTGGTCGTGCCGGAGAAGGAAACCGGAGTGGACTCGGCCAAATGTGTCAGGGGGGGACCGGGGGCCCTTCCGGCTGCCGCAGCAGCAAACCGCATCACCTGTGCAATACTCTGGTGAAATTATACCGCGCTTTGTCCCTTCCGCTGCCCACACAGAAACTTCTCTCAACCAACCTCTTCAACTCACTTTTAAAATGGCCAGAAAAAGAAGGAACAAACGATTATCAGCGGCAACCCCGTCCACATTTTCTGTTGACTTCAGCAACATCAGGGGACTTCACTCCAACATCAATGCAGTCCACCATCACCTTGAGACTGCACAGCCGACCCTGTTATTCCTTACAGAGACGCAAATATCCTGCCCTGATGATACATCGTATCTACACTACCCCGGGTACAAGTTGGAGCACAACTTTGTGCGCCGTGCCGGGGTATGTATGTACGTCAGGGAGGATATTTGCTGTCGACGTCTTCATGGCCTTGAAGACCGGGACCTGTCAGTTTTGTGGGCGCGCGTAGACCACGGCGGTCACACCCGAATTTACGCGTGCCTTTACAGGTCCCACAGCGGTGACGTGGACACGATTCGGTTATTTGAGCACCTGCAATTGACGACTGGCATAGTACTCCAGCAGTATCCTTCTGCGGAGTTGGTGGTTCTAGGAGACTTTAACGCTCACCACGTTGAGTGGCTTGGTTCTCGGATCACCGACTTCGCGGGGAAGACTGCTCACGACTTTGCCCTGGCCTATGGCTTCTCGCAACTGGTTCTGTCTCCTACGAGAATCCCAGATATTGAGAGCCATACAAGCTCCTTACTGGATCTTCTGCTGACTACGCGACCGGACAGCTATGTAGTGACAGTGGATGCGCCACTCGGCTCATCGGACCACTGTCTTGTCCGGTCGCAGGTGCCTTGTGCGCGGCCCGTTTCGCTCCGGTCACCCGGGCGTCGTCGCGTGTGGCACTATAAGTCTGCAGACTGGGATGGATTGCGTGAATTCTACGCATCGTACCCGTGGAGGCAGCTTTGCTTCGCATCAGATAATCCTGACACCTGTGCAGCTGCCGTCGCTGAGGCGATACTGGCGGGAATGGAATGTTATATCCCAAACCCGCTAGTGGCTGCAGGGATGAAGAAACGACCGTGGTTTAATCGGCCCTGCAAAGATGCTAGACAAAATAAGCAGACTTTGTATGAGGCTTGGACCACGGCCCGAACTAATCAGGATACTAACATCTCAGATGCGAAACGCAAATTTAACGCTGCCTCGAGATCCAGTAAGCGAATGATTGCCAGGGCTAAGTTCGATTTCGTCGGCAGGTTTGGTGAGAGGCTGACTAGCCTTCCCTCTGGAAGTCGTGCTTTTTGGTCTCTTGCCAAAGCTGCTGAGGGGAACTTTTGCCAGTCGACCTTGCCACCACTACGTAAGCCGGACGGAAACTTGGCCCATAGTGCTAAGGAGAAAGCTGATGTTTTAGGCTCTCTCTTTGCCTCGAACTCGACTTTGGATGATGGGGGCGCCACACCGCCTACCATCCCGCAGTGTGCCAGCTCCATGCCGGAGATAAGCATAACCCAACGTGAGGTCCGACGGGAATTACTATCTCTGGACATCCATAAGTCGAGTGGGCCAGACGGCATACCGGCAGTGGTGCTGAAGCAGTGTGCTCCTGAATTGTGTCCAGTATTGACGCGTCTTTTCGCACTTTCCTACACCAAACAGGAAGTCCCGTCTTCGTGGAAGACTGCCCACGTGCACCCAGTGCCCAAAAAGGGCGACAGATCAGACCCGACGAATTACAGGCCTATCGCTATCACCTCCCTTCTCTCCAAAGTCATGGAGCGTGTGATCAACACGCAGCTTTTGAGATACCTGGAGGATCACGAGTTGTTGAGCGACCGACAATATGGCTTCCGCCATAGTCGCTCAGCTGGTGACCTCCTTGTGTATCTCACGCACCGTTGGTCACTCGCCATCGAGAGTCAAGGTGAGGCTTTGGCAGTGAGCCTAGATGTGGCGAAGGCGTTCGATCGGGTCTGGCACAGGGGTCTTCTCACGAAGTTACCAGCATACGGGCTTCCCGAGGGATTATGCAAATGGGTCGCCAGCTTTTTGTCCAGCAGATGCATAAGAGCCGTCGTCGATGGTAGCTGCTCCGATAGCATGGACATAAATGCCGGCGTCCCGCAAGGTTCTGTGCTGTCCCCAACACTGTTCCTTCTGCATATCAATGATATGCTGTCTATTGACGGCATTCATTGCTATGCGGACGACAGTACAGGGGACGCTCAATACACGGGCCGTGCAAATATCCCTCGTTCCGAGGTGGAGGAAAGCCGCGAACGGCTGGTGTCTGAAATCGAGAGTACACTAACTAGTGTCTCCGATTGGGGTCGACTAAACCTAGTCCATTTCAACCCCACCAAGACTCAAGCCTGCGCGTTCACCGCTAAGAAAACCCCATGCATGTGTGTGTCTGTGGCTCCAAAATTCCAAAACACTTCCTTGAACATCAGTCAAAGCATCGGGATCCTTGGCGTCGACATCTCCAGCGACGTTATGTTCCGAAGTCATTTGGAGGAAAAGGTTAAGCTGGCATCCAAAAAGCTTGGAGTGCTCAACAGAGCGAGGCAGTACTTCACATCGGAGCAAAGGCTGCAACTTTATAAGTCGCAGGTCCGGCCTCATATGGAGTACTGCTGTCATCTATGGGCGGGAGCTCCTGAGTACCAGCTTGGGTCTTTAGACTCGGTTCAGCGACGTGCCATCAGAATTGTTGACGATCCCGAGCTCACAAGCGGTTTAGAGCCACTCAGTCTGAGGAGAGACTTTGCCTCGTTATGTGTGTTCTACCGCTTGTACAACGGAGAGTGTTCTAAGGAATTATTCGACTTGATGCCCACAGCTACCTTTCACCATCGCAACTCTCGCCATCGACAGGGAGTCCATTCACACACATTGAAACCAGAATTGTTTCGAACTGTGCGGGCTAAAAGGAGTTTTCTTCCGCGGACGCTCGGACTGTGGAATGAGCTCCCTGCCATGGTTTTCCCAATGGAGTACAGCATGGGGTTCTTCAAAAAGGGTGTGAAGCGGTTTCTTCAGGGTCGGCAACGCGCGAGTGATACCCCTGGTGTTGCAAGCGTCCATAGGCTACGGTAACTGCTTACCATCAGGCGGGCCGTATGCTTGTTTGCCACCTAAGTGGTATAAAAAAAAAAAAAAAAAAATTTGCATGAACTTGATTTTTCTCTTTTAATAAATAGACTGTGCAGAAATGTGAATAATCTTCTTTAAGTAACAGAAAGTACCTAGAGCCTCCCAGCGTCTTTACTTCCATTGATTGGCCCACATAAATCAGCACAAATAATTTCGCCAGGGCTTTGTTGAACTGCTTGGATGTGGCTTCCTGCACTGCTTTCCTTGAATTCAAGCTGTGCAAAAATTTTCTCTAGCACACAAACTCACAATGTTTTTTTTTTGTTTCAATATCTTTTTGAAATAAGCAAAGTTCTGATGCCCAAGTTTACAATGATATTTATAAAGGTCTTGCCGTATTTCCTTATGAAATCTGCACTGGCGTCTTTTTTGAAATTGGTGCCTATATTATATTGCTAGTTGTTAGAAATAATTATTGGCCAATTTTCAAACCCTTAACTTTATTCGTTTTCGGAAAACAAGGGGTTGCAACCCCTAACTTCAAAATCGATTTTCTACGAAACTATTAAAGATAATTTTACGAAATTAAAACGAAACGAAAGCTACTAATTAGATTTTATGTAGAAAAATGTAGGGGTGGTTTTTCGAAGCTTGTTTTCGAGGTACACTGTCCAAAACAATTACTTATAATCAGTAAGTATTCACCTATAAACCATAGCAATAACATGGATGTGCAAAGGGTGGAACATATTTAAAAATTGAAACAGAATACGTGGAACTTCCGCTGAAGAGAGTTAAGATAACACATACTTCTTGTACTTTTATGTGATTCAAAGAATAATCTCATAGTTGTGCCCATTAGAAGCCCGTATTCAAGCATTTACACACTGTGGAATATTTATACCAAAGGGGAGCCGCTGTTGTCAAACCCATTTGAAAAAAAAACGTTTCTTTTTTGATGAACTTCGACTGTTACGAGAATATTCCAACTTCAGTTTTTTGGATACAAGAGATGTTCTTCAGTTTTTAACCCTAGAAAGATAATCATATTTTAGAGTACGTTAAAGATAACCATGCGTAAAATATACGCATGAATTTTGACAGGCTATAAAATTTTATTTTACATGCTGGTATTTAAAAAGCTATTTGATAGTTTTTCTATACATTAAAGAATAATAAAAACAATGATTTATGTGTATATAATAATTAATGTTATTAAAATTAAGCAAAAACTTTGAGCCTTTGCAAAAATCATCAAAACATAGAAACTACGTTTTAAAAATGAACAGTAAATTTTTTTATACTAATAATCAGTAATTTTAACGTATATTCAGAAATTTTAAGATACCGCCTATTATAAAAGCAAACGTAATTACTTATAAATCATTCAGATGCAGTTTAGACAGTCAACATTGTGCTCTCGAAAAATTGCGTGTCACAAAAGTACGATGGGTTGTTGAAGCGGTACATGGATATATTGGTCAAAAATAAAAGTTGCTGAATCACACAACATGTTTGGAAAAAGGTTGAACTCGGATTCAGAACTCAGATTTTATGAATGAACGTGAAACACGACGAAATACATTACAAGACCTCATTGTAGTGTTTATTATTTAAGTTTTGTTTTATTTTGATAAATAATTAAATTAAATGCAAAATTGAATGCTTTGAAAGACCTCATTGAAGCAAAAAAAAATAATCGTCTCAAAAAACCTTTTACAATTGCCTCGAAGATTTTCCAGAGTTAACTAAAGACGATCTTAAAATACTATTTACGGCAACATATCAATTGTCAAAAGCGGTATGAACTGCTGGATGGGGACAATAATCATAGTACTTAAAAGAAAATTGAAATTTAATAAGGGTTAAAGTTCGTTCTCGACACTTCAATAGCAAGATCTATCAATGTTTTATTGAATACGAACCAAACATGAACAACTATAAGCACATAAAGAAATACACATGTGATTGTGCTAATGAAAATAGGACTATAGGTTGTTGCTCTCATGTAGCATCAATACTTTACTGTTTGATCATTTATTTTCGACACATCAGTGTTTGACAATCTCTCAGTATTACCAACACTAGAAAATGCCTGTTCCGATTGGCTAAAACACATTTTGTACACTTAATTTTCCAGTACGTTTTCAATAACAATAATGTTATTGTTTTTTTTTTTTTTCATATCTGTATTCATTGCTGGCTGATAACATTTATAAACCTTTATCTAAGGCACTTGACACTGAAAATAAATTTACTTTTATATCTGGGACAAAGAGTACATTTTGAAGATTCACATTGACCTTTACATCAAAAGCTTTAATGACTCGAACCTTGGGCACCATCACGTAGTTGTACCATACGGTCATAATTCAATTGTTTATATTATAAACAATTGAATTATGACCGTAAGACCGTGAAGATCAAGAATACTTTGACAGTTATAAACTTTATAACTGTCAAAGTATTCTTGATCTTTACGCATACGGTGTGCACAGTCACTGTCCATATACCAATAGTCAGATGATTGTTCAAGCTCACTTGCAACTAAAGCTGTTTCTTTGTAACTGTACAGCTTCTTTATTTTAATTTTCTTCCTGAAGAAACAGTATTTAATAATGTGTCCTGTCTTCTTACAAAAATCACATTGTTTATTTTTTAAACAGTCTTTCTTTAGATGTCCAGATTTGCCGCAAGTTTCCAATTTACTTTAGCACGGCTCATTAACACACATGCAGATGAACTGTCATCATTCAAGCTCTTGCAACATTTTTCCTCTAGTAAAAGTCTAGAAGTCAATTCATCTAAAGTTTGTATTTCTGCTGGAGCTGATTCTCAAGCAGATCTGAAGTGTTTATATTTATCTGGGAGTGATATTTTATCTGAAACTTCGTCTTTTGCTTGTTTGAGCTCAAATTCAAAAAATTATTGCATCACATATATCCATAAACTCACACAGTTAAAGGTAAGTAGGTAGGTTGAGGTACACACATGTGGCCTCATCTAGGGCATTGCAATACAATATAATATAACATAACGAGACGAACCGCTACATTTCAAGAAATTTGTCTGAATAAATCTTCTAGGGTTTTTTTTTTTATCAATATGTCTTTTAATTCTTCACTCACTCTTATATCCTCTATTTTAGATAAGAAGTTGGAAACAGAGTCTTCACATTCCATAGTAAATAAATTTAGCTAATTCTTTGTCAAAAACAGCTAACGCTGTCTCACATGATAAAATGTGATCCAGATTCTTTATTTTTGTATGAACTTGGTATTTATATTACAGATGTTAGCCTTAATATTATATAACATGTAAATAACATATTCTGCCACTGGGGGCGTGCAAAAGTACATCACATTAAAAATCATTACATTTAAATAGTTGATATAAAAATATTATTGTAATCAAATAAACAAAAAAATTTAAAGTACCTAACAATAATAAACAATTGAACAAAAAATAATCAACATAATCGTATTTACCTATGTTCTATGTTTATCTGTGTGTTTGTGGACCCTGCTCCATTCTTGTGACTATTATTGATTTGGCCTTAGCGTAATTTTTCATCCAAATCGCTTTTTGTTCTTTTTCTATCCCATCGGGGCTTTTCCTGTCTCCTAATACAATATCAGAAAAACCTTGACCATTTAGGACAATCCTTGTTTCAGATTTGCAAGTTGGGCAGTTTTCACCTTTGAGTTTTATCATAAACGTAGTCGGAAGAATCGACGCCATTTTCCTCATGTGTTCGCCCGCCGTGTGAGGAACGACGCCAAACGCCGAAAGTTAAGTGTCTTCTGGGACCATAACCACTTAAATTACAGGACTTGAGGAAGCAATAACTCACAGTTTTAATTAGATTTTTGGTTTATTATAAAGAAAATATTTATTTATTTTTTTTTTTATACCACTAAGGTGGCAAACAAGCATACGGCCTGCCTGATGGTAAGCAGTTACCGTAGCCTATGGACGCTTGCAACACCAGGGGCATCACTCGCGCGTTGCCGACCCTGAAGAAATCTCTTCACGCCCTTTTTGAAGAACCCCATGCTGTACTCCATTGGGAAAACCACGGCGGGGAGCTCATTCCACAATCTGAGCGTCCGCGGAAGAAAGCTCCTTTGAGCCCGCACAGTTCGAAACAATTCTGGTTTCAATATGTGAGGATGGACTCCCCGTCGATGGCGAGAGTTGCGATGGTAGAAGGTAGCAGTGGGCAACAAGTCGAACAATTCTTTAGAACACTCTCCATTGTACAAGCGGTAGAACACACATAAGGAGGCAAAGTCTCTCCTTAGACTAAGGTGCTCTAAACCGCTTGTTAGCTCGGGATCGTCAACAATTCTAATGGCACGTCGTTGAACCGAGTCTAAAGGCCCAAGCTGGTATCCAGGTGCTCCCGCCCATAGGTGACAGCAGTACTCCATATGAGGCCGGACTTGTGACTTATAAAGTTGTAGCCTTTGCAATAGAACTCACGTTAACAATGTTGCCACACAAAGAGAGAGACTTAACCCTAAGTGTTGCCATATAGGTTGCATTTACCCTTTAATGAAGCCTGTATTGGATTTAACATAAAACAACAAGAATTAGATCTCGCATCCAACCAAAGTAATAAATTATATTACACATTTTTACAATTATATTTCACGTGATCTTCCTGACAATTTATCAGGTTGGATAAGTCTTTGGTACCATATAGGTACTTCACAAGGAGTTTTAAAATAGATAGCTGACGAAGTACAGCGGTTTTACTGATTAGCCGCACATTTTATAGCTTCACCCCGCAAACTCTTCGGTAAGTTGGTTTCGCTGAGCAGTTCTTGCTTTATTGTATAAGCTGCGATCAGTGCCGTAACTATACCATCTGGGGCCCGTGGAAAATTCTTTTGATGGGGCCCTATCAGTAAAAATCGTCACGTTGTACTCAGTTTAATTTTAATAAACTTCGAGATTTTCAGCGTACTCAATGCATATGTCCCATTAATGGCCATAGGCTCCTCTCTTAGGCGAGAGGGAATGGTCTGTAGTCCCCACGCTAGCCCAATGCGTATTGGAGACTAGTTAGACTAGACTCACTTTGGATTTTAAGCAGAACTTATAAAATATACTTTTCAAATAAAATAAAATACTCAGGTACAATGTAAAAAAATATTTGTGATCTCGCGGCCGGGGCCCTCTTGGGTCGGGGGCCCGTGGCATTTTGCCCGCCCTGCCTCGCTCCTCAACGCCATTGTTAGCTGGCAAACATGGTAAACTATATTCCAAGTATATACCCTTTTTATTACATAATTGACGTAATTTATTGCAAGTATCTTATTCTTTTAACCGCTTTCTCAAATTTATTTTCATATCGATAGATATATGCCATAACTTGAGAACGACTTTACCGAAATCATCATTTTTTTTTTTCAAGTTTTCTAATACTCTGGAGAAGGTTCTTACAGAAAAAAATTAAGAAAGTTTCGTTGAAAATTAGAAAATATAAGAAAACCTAACGGTAGGGTACGGTAGGATATCCCTTGGGTACGCGGGTAGCTTCAGCTTTCCTCTTCAGGAAGAAAACTACACAAAAGTGTGAGTAATCATCAATGACAGTTTGGAAATAAACTTCACCTTGCATAACCTTGCCCCGGGGACATTATAACTGTATTTCAAAATTGATTTGTAATAATAAATGTATCTAAAATCTTTTAAATATGTATGAAATATTTGCTGACGTTGCTGAAGCAGGACGCTCTTCTAGTGGGACGTTAGCTGCTTTTGATGATGATTTACGTTTTTCCTTTAACCGCAGACTTTTGACGAGTATTCTCCTGGTGTTTAATGTTTATTAGATGCCAATTCGCGCTGCGTAATCTCTTTATTCTGTACATTTAGACATGATTTTGAACCTGCTCTTAGTGGATAATGTAAGTAAATTTGTCCATCCTGACTCAGAAAGGTCAAACTCTGAACACTTCACGCTCCTTTTAAAACGATTATTCTTAGGGTCCGTGGTTATCCGTGGATCACCTTTACCATCAAGGAAATGATGAAATTGAGAGACGACGCACTCCGTACATTTCGTAGAAATAAATTAGAATCAAAAAAAGACTTTTATAAGGAACTTAAGGCACAGGTCAATCGAGCTCTTTTCTTTGAGAAAACCGCCTACTTTAAACAACACATTAATAATAAAATCAAAGACCCTAAAACGTTATGGAAAAACCTAAAAACATCTATTTTGCCTCCAAAATCGAATGAACTCCCACCCCATTTTAATGATCCTAATGCAATTAATGCCCACTTTCTAAATGTCCCTGGTGCTCCCTGTACGGATATATCTTTGCTAACCTTTTTTGAGTATCATAGATATAGAGATGCTGTTTTTAACATAAACACTGTTAACTGCCAACAAGTAATGAAAATCATTACTTCGCTTAAATCTGATGCTGAAGGTACTGACAAAATAAATCTTAAGATGTTATTATTGACTCTACCAGAAACTCTTGAATTGATCACTAACTAACATTGTTAATACATTATCACCACCTCAATTTTTCCTGATTCCTGGAAGACTGCTATAGTCTTGCCTCTGCCTAAAATATCAGAACCAATGGTATACAAAGATCTCCGCCCTATTAGCATACTGCCATGCACGTCAAAAATACTCGAAAAAGTTGTATGTAACCAGTTAACCGTCTTCCTCGAAAATAATAGGCTGTTGCCAAAGCGCAGTCAGGTTTTAGGAAAGGTTGTAGCACTACCACTGCACTTTTAGACATAACTGACAATATTCTCAGTGCACAGGATAATGGATTGATAACCCTTCTGGTTATGCTTGATTTTTCTCGAGCATTTGATGCGTTGAATACCACCCTGTTGCTATCTAAATTAAGTTGTTTTGGTTTTAGCGCTAGGGCCATCCAATGGTTTAATAGTTATTTGAGCGGGCGTCGTCTGTACGTTAAATTACCAAAGTTTGATGGAACTTGCAGCGTTTCTGATGAAGTTTCAGTTGACCGAAGCGTGCCCCAAGGGTCCATTTTAGGTCCGATACTATTCATAATCTACACTACGGATATCGCTGATTGCATAAAGAATTACCGGTTTCATATATACGCTTGTGACGTTCAACTGTACATCTCCTTTAAGCCAGAGAATCCACGTGCAGCTATTCTTGAGCTTAATGAGGATTTGAATAGGATTGCAGAATGGTCAGGCCGGAATAGTTTGGTACTCAATCCACTAAAAACTAAATACTTGGCTATTGGTACCAATCATAAATTGACTAACTTTCATATCCCATTAGACGTTTTGCTTATGGGAGAACCTGTTGAGCGAGTACATGAGGCACGCAACTTAGGTCTCTTCTTTGACGCTAGCCTAAGGTTCGAAAAGCACATAACTGTGTAACGAAGCGGACTTCGTACATTAAGGTAAACCAGTGGAGGACTTAGTTTTACCTTCCTACTTGGGTAACCTATCGGAGAGCTATAAAGAAAACACCAATCAATGATTACAAAGTTGCCACCAATATATTTACTTCTTTATTATTATTACATACATCTGAGACTCTATACCTAGTACTTAGATCTAACACTATAGATAGAGGGCGCGACGTGATCTTGCCTTAAGCGGTACGGGGAATCGCTCCTTGAACGTACTTTCCTAGGAGGTGGTACCTATTCGTATTTGGTAACCCGAACCGATAGGAGCACCAATCCATGGAATGGTAACGTTCGAGGAGACGATAAAATATACTGGCTCACGGGGAGTGCGGTATCGGGGACGCGGACGGTACCCTCGGGTAAATTTCCCAGGGTTTAGGTACAGACGGACTAACCTCACCGCAATGATCAACACTTGTCGTATTTGGTAACCCGAACCGATTCGTGTTGATTGTACGGTAGCGCCAGGCCGACTGCGCCCTCTCAATGGAGTGCGCGGTCTTATAAAGGATCGGTGCGGGGTGAGGTACGTGGCGCGCGGTGCGCGGGCGTCCCGCAGGCGGTGACTTTCCCCTCTGCGCTGCGGCGGCGTCGGCGGCGGCTGGATGGTTCGAGGTGGCGTGATGTGCTACGTCACAACTGAGTCCGTACGATCTTGTTTTTAAAAGCTTAAAGTACTATATAATATCACGGCATGTTTTAAAATACCCCCCAGGAATCATGTCACCCCCTTTCTTAACCTCAACTCTATACTCAAAATGAAAGCGCGTCAGAAGCTCCACCTCGCTTGCTTACTTTTTGGTGTGATCAAGTACCGTACACCTGGGTACTTGTATGAGAGACTAAGTTGGGTGTCTAATGCAAGATCGTTGCGTAAATGCTCAACACAGCTGTCGACACAACGCCACCATTCGGCAGCTTTTAGGGGCAGTTTTCGGTACGCTGCAGCGAAGTGTTGGAACAATATCCCACCACCTATGCGAGAACTTTAGTGTTTTCCAAATTTCAGGGCCACACTTAAAAAGTTTATTTTAGATCACCAGAAAGACACTGAAGATCTCTACTGAAATTTCTATTTTGTAGAAAGCTAAAAACTCAAGATCTCTCATCACTGTTATCCTAGGTCAAGAACCCGCTAATGCCTATGCTTGCTGCATTTATAATATTACTAGCTGTCCCCCGCGTTTTTCACCCGCGTTCCCGAGATAATAAGTAAAGCCTATGTTCTTCTCCATACCATAGGCTATATGCATGCCAAATTTCATCGCGATCGGTTCAGCGGCTAAAGCTTGAAAGCGTAACAAACATACATACAAAGAGAGTTACTTGCGCATTTATAAAATTTATATTTATTTATAATATAAAATAATATATGTAGTATGGACGTATTTACCCATGTTGTATACCTTAGATAGGTACTACTATTGTTCAATGTTTCTTCTATAGGTATGTATTATTTAAGTAATTTAATTTTCTAGACTAATTAATGAATTTTACTGGACCTTTTATTGTTTCATGAAACTATGTTACTGTGGTTTTACGTGTTGCGATGGTTCCGACGGAAGATCAGCGTTGTGATGGCTATTCACAATAGTCACTACAACATATGCTGAGTCGGACGCCATTTTGTAGCTTTTATGATGTCGATGTAACACACCTAGCTAATCGTAGTTTTTAAATGTTTAATTATATTTTTGTTATCTTTGTTTGTTCTCTGTTCTTAAATTGCCATCGTTTGTTTAAATATAGCAAACGATTAACATTGTGCTAAAATAAATTTATATAAATTGTATTTTTATGTGTATACATTGTCAAATTATGCTACAAATAAAGAATTATTCTATTATATTCTATACTACTTACAAATAAGGGATGCTATGTCTTTCTTTCTTCTTTCTTCTTTCTTTGAACTACTATATTTTTTTTATTAAATTACTTTAACGAATTTTCATCGCTTTTAGGCAAAATATAAGAAATAAAGAGCTCTAATAGGGCATGAATCTCGGAATATCGTAATATCGGAATCTCGGAACGTTTTTTACGATATTACAATATCGGAATTGAGTGATCCAATATCGTAATATCGGAATCAGATATTTTAATCTATTTGAATTTTTAAATAAAGCTTTTAAGCGCGCCACAGGGTATGGTCGTCTAGAGCTATAAAATTGACGTATCGTACATCAATTTTGCGTACTAGTGTTGAAAGTGAGCGTATTTTTTCAACAAAATACTAAGCTCATTATCCATAAATATGCTTGACGCTTTATTTTTAGGAAAATATAAGCAAGAAAAACTAGCGCTTAAAAAATAAACATATAATGGTGCTTATCCTGTTGTTTACAACTAAACTAATTTAGTCTCATTATATCTCTTTCTAACAAAAAACATAAGAAAAGGACGTAAGAAATTTAGTCCTGTCAAATTAATCAAATGCTTGTTTTCAACATAAATTTAGTCGCCATCTATCGCGGTTAATTCTAAATACACACAAATGAAGACGGCAAAGACTAATTTGACAGCTTTAAATATGTTCTATCCTTTTTCAATAATGTTTGTAAGAAAGAGATGTGATGTGACTAAAATTAATTTAGTGCGATTTACAACAGAATCGACATCATTATCTTTATCTATACTAATATAATATTAATTATACTAAATATATTAATATCTATGCTTATATAATAAAGGTTTTCTTTGTTTTTTTAAACGGTGAAACCGCGGGATACAGCTAGTTTTAATATAATAAAGCTGAATAGTTTTTGTTTGTTTGTTTAAATGCATTTATTTTTCGAACTACCAGTCGGATTCGTGTTTTTTCACTAATTGAATGCTACACAATCCCCAAGTATTATATATAGGCTACTATTAATCCCGGGTGAAACCGCGGGGGAAAGCTAGTTTCCAATAAATTATTGTTCATAACTGCATGCACATTTTCAGTTTTAGTTATTTTGATTCTGAGGTAGTTTAATTAGTAATATAGGATAATAATACGAAATCTGCGATACGTGTTGTACCAAATTAAAGAATCTCACTAATCTCATCTCACTTATCTCATCTCACTTCTCACTAATATTATAAATGCGAAAGTTTGGATGTTTGTGAGTTTGTGAGTTTGTGTATTTGGATGTTTGTACCACAATCACGCTTCACCATCTGAACGGATTTGGATGAAATTTGGCATACAGATAGAATATGTTCTGGATTAACACATAGGATACTTTTTATCCCGGTAATGTGTTCCTGTGGGATGATTTTCAATGTTTATTTATTTGAAGAACTATAACTATATAGGTATATATATATCCTACTGTGAAATTTGGATAGATGGATTTTGTTACTCAATCACCCAGAACGACTCTGTATGAAATTAGATACAGAGAGAGATTATAGTCTGGAATAGCACATAGATTACTTTTGAAAAATCGCACGGTTCTTATGTGATAGCATAATAATTACATCCCACATGAACCGTGTATTTAAAAGGAGTTTCGTTGAAGTTCGTGAAATAGAGTTGTAGCGCAATTTCCTCAAGAAGGCTTGACCAATTTACACAGTAACAAAAAAAGTCTCTGAAGAGGTTAAAATAAAAACAAAAAAATATTTTGGATAAACCCACGACTGTGTAATTAAAAAAGGATATGCTGAAAAAAAATTAAAATCCCCAGATTTGTAGTCACTTTCTATAGGACAAAATTCTCAGATTTGTAGTCACTTTCTAAAGGATTATAAATACGGTATATTTGTGAGTATCGCAATCACGCTTCAACATCTGAACGGATTTGGATGAAATTTGTATTTCTTCAGAATCTAATTTATTTGAATAACTATAACTAAATATATACATATTTATATATATATCTGGGAAAGTTTGGATGGATGGATGTGTGTTACTCAATCACGCCAGAACGGCTGAACGGCTCTGTCTCGGTCTTTTTATCCCGGAAAAATGCACGGTTCTTATGTAATAGAGTAACAATTGTAACATAAAGTTCTGTTCTCCAAATAGTTTAAAATTAAAACAAAAAATCTTAAAAACCCACGACGTTGCAATTGAAAAAGGATATATGAAAATAATTGAAAATCCCCCGACTTAAAGTAGTAACTTTTTAAGGATTCCGATAAAGTTTATCAAAAGGTAAAAAGGTAAGGTAAGGTAAGGTGAGTATTAAGTTCTGTAAATCTTGCTATTAAGATTTTCTTGCGAAGAATGACATAGTATTATCCTAAATAATAATGTTATAAATGCAAATGTGAGTTTGTTTGTTACGATTACACGCATTAACTACCCATGAGATTGTCATAAAATTTTGCACCTTACACCTTCAGCGGTACAAAAAAGATATAGGAGATAGGGTACCCAGAAAAAAGGTAATGTTCCCTGAGGGATAGAAAAATAAATAAAAAAATTTTGGCGGTCCTGTTGACTAATTAAGTATGTATGTATGTACTAACAAAAAGTATTACATCAGTTATCCGGTTTCCATAGCTCTACTTCGTTATATAGACCGCCTATCTAGATAGGCTGTGTGTAAAAAAAACGAGGTCGTCCGGCATAACAACATGATTATATCAGAAATACAGTTTTGCCATTCATCTTACTCCTTACACCATACACCTTACTCCTTATACCTTACTCCTTATACCTTACAGCTTACAGCTTACTCCTTACACCTAACACTTTACTCCTTACACCTTATTCCTTACACCTAACACTTTACTCCTTACTCCTTATACCTTACTCCTTACACCTATCACCTTACTTATACCTCACACCTTACACCTTACGCCTTACTCCTTACACTTTACTCCTTACACCTTACACCTAACACTTTACTCCATACACCTTACTCCTTACACCTAACACTTTACTCCTTACACCTATTACCTTACTCCTTACAGCTTACAGCTTACTCCTTACACCTTACTCCTTACACTATACTCCTTACACCTTACACCTAACACTTTACTCCATACACCTTACTCCTTACAGCTTACTCCATAAATCTAACACTTTACTCCTTACACCTTACTCCTTACACCTAACACTTTACTCCTTACTCCTTATACCTTACTCCTTACACCTATCACTTTACTCCTTACACCACACACCTTACACCTTACACCTTACACCTCACACCTCGCACCTTACACCTAACACTTTACTCCATACACCTTACTCCTTACACCTAACACCTTACTCCTTACACCTATCACCTATCACCTATCACCTCACACCTCACACTTCACACTTCACACCTCACACCTTACTCCTTACACCTTACACCTTACACTTTACTCCTTACACCTTAAACCTTACACATTACACCTTCAGCGGTACAAAAAAGGACACAAGGTACCCAAAAAAAAGGTAATGAGGGAGGGATAAAAAAATAACTAAAAAATGTTTGGCGGGCCTGTTGGCTAATTAAGTGTGTATATACAAACAAAAAGTTATAAAATTATATCAGTTATCCGGTTTCCATAGTACAAGCTCTACTTCGTTTGGGACTGTGGCTGTGTGTACCCCCTTACCCTAACTAATTCTAACTAATCTTACTTGGATGGACGTTACTCAATCACGCTTCAACATAATAATAATAATAATCATTTTATTTAAAAATACTCAAGATAGTAAGGATGTACATCTATATGGATTTGGATGAAATTTGGCACACAAATAGAATATGTTCCTGATACCTTACACATCCATACATTTTATCCATGTTATGCAATGATATTATAATAAAAAGAGGTAGATATCGCATTAACGCACGAAAATTGTTGCAGACAAATTCAGACAATTGTCGTAATTTTGCTTAGCGGCTACATATAGCTATCTCTTTCTGTACCATACGTTCCGTATTATCTATCGCATTCACCTAATTCAACAATAACTGAACGCCGCTTAGTATGAGGGTAGCATATCTCTAGTATAATATCATTGATGTTATGTGTTTCTGTGTGATTATTATTTTCAAGGTTAATTTATTTGAAGAACTATAACTATGAAACGAGTTTGTTTGTTTGTTTGTTCCGCCTCAACTACTCAACGGATCATAATGAAATTTGGCATGCAGATAGTCTATGGTATGGAGAAGGACATAGTCTACCGCGGGTGAAACCGCGGAGGACAGCTAGTTTGATATAAAACATATTTTAAACTGATACTGATAAATAATTTACGCTACGCTGATGACACTACTCTTCTTAACCAAATTAAAGAAGATATGGAGGACCTCTTGGCTCATTAAGAAACCACTAGTCGCCAATACGGACTTGCAATCAATACAGACAAGATGAAAATGTTAATAAAAGACCGGGCGTAACTTAATAGAATGGACGTACTGCAAAAAAGCTACATCTACCTGGGCTCTACCATTTCCAACACAGGAGACAGTGAACATGAGATCAGAAGACGATGTGCAATCACAAGATCAGCAGTAGGAAGATTTGGCAAGACAGAAGGACAACTAAGAAAACAAATATTCGACATATGAGATGCCTGGTCTTTCCGATCTTTCTCTAAGGAGCTGAAACTTGATCCTTAAGCCTACAAGATCGCCGGAAAATTGACGCACTGGAGATATGGTGCTGACGACGCCTCCGGAAAATTCCATGGACGGCCTTTCGCATCAATAACTCGATCCTGAAGGAGCTTTGAATAACATATAGGCTTTCGTCGACTGTGCAGCTTCGAATTCTCAAGTTCTTTGGTTACATCTGCAAAAACGAACACTCGATGAAGAGAATTGTTGTCCAGGGTGGGAGGGTGTACTCGCAACGCTACGAACCGCAAAAAATAGAAAAGCATTGCGTAAGCTGTAACGCTAGTCAAGAAGAACATTGGCGTTGAAGAACCACCATGTACACTATCTATTGGAACCACGACCACTCTGACAAGAGTGCTCGACTGAGCAGAAGATGTTTTCAATTCAACTTTACAACGAAATGTTGCCCCCAAGGTTTCACCCGCGTTTCCGGGATCAAAAGTAGCCTATAATACTCGGGTATAATGTAGCTTCCTATAAGTGAAAAAAAAAAACGAATCCGACCGATAGTTCCACAGATTAGCCAGTTTAACCAAACAAAAAAACTCTTCCACTTTATAATATTAGTATACATAGATAATTATGTGCAGTTTATAAGGAATATGGGTAATTTATAAGGAATATGTGCAATTTATAATAAAAATGTCTAATTCCGATATTAATATCGGAATTCCGATATTGAGATCCAATATCGGAATTGAAAAACCTTCCGATACTACATGCCCTCTCTACATATATCTTAACTGAGATATGCTTCTGAAGTGATTGTTGAATGAGACTATTAAATGTATTGAAATATCGGACAGAAATAGCTATGGTAAAATATTTATGATAGATAGGTATATTTTAAAGGTAATACGATATTCGGTTCCAAGTAAACAGTTCGATTTGTGAATATTACTCTTTATGTGAAGAATACCTTGAAACATGGACATTCTCACAAAAAAAACTAAAATACTAAGGTATTATGTAACTATGTATAGGTACAACTCCTACACAGTCATCTAAATCAGTAAAAGTCTAAATAGCATCATGTAGTGACAAATTTGAAACAACAATAAGTTGTGTTGTTACAGAACAGATTTCTACCAAATTGCCTCAAAGATACATTCCATTGAACAACTTCAAATTGCCAAAAGGTTATACTATAGCAGACCCATTATTTAATGTACCTAAACACATAGACTTATTAATAGGTAGTCAATTATTTTACTCTCATTTGCTACAGGGCAGCAAACAATTAGGTAAAAACCAACCCACACTCATAAACACAGTATTTGGATGGATAGTTACAGGTGATATTGAAATATCCATGCAAGCTTTACATAATGATACAGTCCTCTCACAAAAAACACAAATATCGAATCTGACAGAACACTGTCAATCAGAGTCAAACTCTTACAAACAAACAGTCATATCTGCTCATGTTAGCTGTGAGCAATCCTGTGATCAGCTATTACAACGTTTTTGGGAGCAAGAAGAAATCAAATCTTCCCCAATTTCTACACCAGAACAAAATGGTGGTATGGTTTGCGAAGAGTTGTACAAAAGTACTACAACGAGAGATAAATTAACGGGTCGCTTTACAGTACACCTTCCAATTATACAAGACAAGATAGATCAGTTAGGTGACTCCTACAACATAGCAAAAGGTGTTTCATCACATTAGAAAAGCGATTTCTTAATAATCCTACACTTCATAAACAATACTCTGAGTTTATTGAAGAATACATACAACTAGGACATGCCTCATATGTACCTTATTCACCACATACACAAGAAAAAGGCAAACAGTTCTTTCTGCCTCATCATGCAGTTATCAAACCACACAGTGTCTCAACCAAGCTTCGTGTTGTATTTAATGGAAGCAGCCAATCATCTACCTCGGTGTCTCTCAACCAGGTTTAATATGAAGGTGCAAATATTTACACTGATATAATTGATATTATCATAAGACTTAGGACATTTAAGTTTGTATTGTCTTGTGACATAGTTAAGATGTTTAGAAACATAAATGTGATCAAAGAACATTGCAATCTACAATATAAACTCCTTTGCAAAAAAAACGGGCACCTTACAGTCATTTGCTTTTCTATGGATAATATTAATATTTTTAGTATGTCATTAGCATAAATGACTATAAATTTCTTATTATCAATGGGAATATAGTTTTTAACACTTTAAATCCTGGAATCGGGTTTTTAGTCAATGTAAACAGAAAATGGTCATTTTCATGGGTATAATGAAATTAATACTACGAGTATTTTTATTAAAAAAAAGACATACTAAATAAAAATTAATAATGAGTATGACCTCCCCTTGCAGCGATTACGGCATGTAATCGTCTCGGCATGCGTGCCACCAGGCTTTTGATTGTGTTCTGTGGAATGTGTTCCTACTCAGCCAAGATCACACGTTTAAGATCCCTGATGTTTTGTGAAAGTGGTTGGACAGATCGTACTCGCCTTTTTAGGTGATCCCACACGTGCTCAAAGGGGTTAAGGTTGGGGCTCCGCGCTGGCCAGTCCAAATAACGAATACCAACCTCTTCCATATAAGCATCTACGTCGCCAGAATGGTGGGCCCAAGCATTATCGTCCATGTAAATGGCATCTTCACCAATTACAGCCAGTGCGGGTTATGCATGTTGACAAAGGATTTCTGTTCTGTACCTAAGTGCATTGAATGAGCCATTTTCAATGAAAATTATCTCGGTATGACAGCGGGAAGTTACTCCCGCCCAAAACATAACGGACCCTCCACCATAAGGGGTGATTTCTTCAAAACACACGTCGGCATAGCGTTCCCCTGATCTTCGTAACATTCGCCGACGTCGGTCCTCACCATTCAGACCAATTCGAGCCTCATCGGAGAAGAATACGCTACTCCAGTTACCTAGTGTCCAAGATAGGCAATTTCTAGCGAACCTCAATCGAGGTATCCGGTGCTCACGGAGTAACTTGGGGGCCCGCGCTGGTTGTCAACTGCGTATATCAGCCGCTAAAAGCCTCCTCTTCATTGTCCATAGGCTAACTTGTGCTCCTCGTACCTCTTCAAGGTTTTTTTTAGGTCTATGTCACTGCATTTGCGGTTCCTCAACGCCTGAGTCACCAAAAAGCGGTCATCTCGTGGTTATGTGCGACGTTTTCTCCCAGAACCTTGCCTTCTCTGAACGGAACCCGTCTCTTGGTATCGAGTCCAGGTTCTTTGGACGGTTGAACGACTCACGTTTAACCGCTGTGAGACGTAACATTGGCTACAGCCTTCTTCCAGCAGCGCTATAATTTTACTAGCTCTTATTGCTTTCTCTGCCATTACAATCGACACAAAGATACCTGTTTTAAGTCACTATAAGGCAGGATTATGCAACAAACATAAATTATTCTACTAAAAGTTAGTTTAAGTTGCCTGATAAACTTTTAACCGCAACCCGCGAAAACTAAGTAAAAAGTCACAAACTGAAAAAGGGATCATTATTTAAAAAAAAAAAGTGTCGAATTTGAAATTAACTTTTTATCATACCCAGACCCTTTATTAAGTGTCAGTAGCATAGTTTGGCTATTAAAACCACTTTAGAACTAAATAATTACCAATAATGTAGAAAAATCCAAACCGCCCGTTTTTTTTGCAAAGGAGTGTATATTGTGGAGAAAAACACCTGATGATGAACTTTGTGTCATTAGATTAAACACAGTTACATACGGTACTAGATGTGCTCCTTATCTAGCATTTAGGACACTACTTGAACTTGCAAAACAAGATGGACATCTCTATCCACTCGCTGCAAAGTGCATTCAGTTTCAAACATTTATGGACGATGTTCATTGTGGTGCTAATACACTATCTGAAGCTGGTGAAGCATCAATGCCTTATTTTATTATATATTGCCAAAAATTACGTAGATTCGATTTTATAAATGTTTTAATCATCGAATCGATTGATGCGCCCTCTCTGTTCTTAATATTATGCGGAAAGGCACACGTTCTACTGATGAATTCGAGTTGCCTAAGGCCGCTGATAGATGGCGCTAGTAGTAAAAAATTGGAGGAAAAAATGGGCTCGTCTAGGACGTTGGGCTTCTGATTGGTTGATGGCGATGCCCCCTCCAAATCTTCCTTCTTGTCAAAACCGCGTTAAATGGTTCGGTCGACTTTTATGTCGCTCCTATAAGTTTAAATCTTAATAATTGATACATCTAAAAAAGTGCAGAAATAATCCCTCAAGAGTGCTCCAATAAAGGAGATCGTTGTTAGGGAACACTCATAGCGCGTGAAGAAACCACCTGGACTTCGATGCTGAGAGATTCAGATTGCCGGCCGGCGAAGACATCTCCTGCCCGAGACGTCGTCTACTGTTATACCTCTTGAAGGGTTGCAGGTGTTCTTGGAGGATTCAAAGGTACGTGGGCCTTATTTCATTCTCTGCATTGTGAGGATATTTGGTGCTGAAGGGTGTATCAATCGAGGTTTCATTAGGTCAGCCATATTGCTTACAAATAGGTATTGACCAAATTACCGCGTTATATAAATTTAATAACTGTACGTATGTACTTTCGGGTGTTGGCTATTTACACGCCACATACCCATTTACCATTGGTCCTTACGATCCGGATTTTCTGTCCAGTTTTTACAAATATTTTACGTAATTTGTTTGGTAAAATATCCATAGCATAACTAATAGGTAACTTCAGTTCATAGATTTGCGTAATTTTTGGCAAAGTTAATGTTCATAGGTCATACCTACCGCATTGGACAAAAGATTTTACGTATATTTTGGTAAAATTCTAGTTCATATTCCGCATTTAATTTTTTGATAGAATTTACGTATCTTTGGTAAAATTCTTATTATTTAGTGTTTTTAACATTTGTTAATAACATTTAATGTTCATGTACTACATATTACAAACTTAGTTCACGTATTTATTGGTGAAATACTGAGTTAGATTGAGTATCATTCATAATCACTATTCATATTCAGTTGGTTGACGTCATTGTAGAACAACCCGCTAGCCCGCTAGCTATTACATTACACTACCGTGCTTACCCTCATTGGTTTAATAAATATTACAATTTGTCACAAACTCACTTCGTGTTTGTTCATTATAATAGTTTGTGTATAAATTCTTCACATATTGTATAACAATGACGCAAACTAACCAAGGTAATATGTTAATTATGTTAGATGAGAAAAAGGAGTTATTATTTGCTCGTATTAATCGTTTATATAGTGCTTCAAAAAATATAAGTTCGTTCGATTTAAGATCAAATGAGAACTTTATGGCTGATTCAGAGACAATTGATAGTATTCGTGATAAGTTTGAGTGTATTGTGGATCAAATAATTCAAATAAAATTGACTTTAAAACCTGAAATACGTCCCGATTACGCGTGTTTGGATTCATTTGAGGACTTGTATATCCGAGTGAAACGTATACGGAATAAAATTATTAGTTCTACCACAGTTTTATCATCTGGAAGTGATTTAAGTGACAGTAAATATAGTGCCGTGCAGGTTATTAAATTACCACCGATTAATCTACCGAGTTTTGATGGTAAAACTGAGAATTGGCCCGTCTTCTATGAGTCATTTAAATCGAACATTCATAATAATGCTCGGCTGACTGACTCGCACCGTGTGCAGTACCTAATAGGTAAGCTCACTGATAATGCATTAAAGGTGACCGCCGGCATAGTTCCGACAGGTGAGACTTATAAAATTATATGGGACAGTTTGGTAAAAAAGTATCAGGACAAACGTTCTCTGGGTACTCATTATTTGCATAACATTTTCGATATTAAGGCGTGTTCACACAATGCAAATAGTTTAGAAACGTTTATTGATAAATTTTCGGCTTCAGTTTCGGCTCTAAAACAATTAGAGATTTCAGATATGACGGATTTTATTCTTTTACATTGCGCTTTGAGGCGACTGGATTCACAAACTGCACAAGGTTTCGAACTCTCAGTGCGAGACGTCGAAATACCTACCACGAAAGCGCTTATCTCCTTCGTTCAAGATCAGGCGAAAATATTAGAACGTACGAATTCGTCACATCTGTGTTCGAATTCGAGTAGGCCGCCCGCTTCAACGTCACGCGACACACGCGTGCCCCGTATTTCCAAGTCTTTCCTCGCGAACGAGCTACCTATACTTGCACCGCCGGTTGATATCTCTGTTGCTCCATCGCCTGCGCCCGCTGCGTCGCGCTGCGCGTATTGTAATGACACCGCTCACGTGCATCTTTATAATTGTGCTCGATTTAAATCTTTACAAGATTCTAAAATACGGTTTAATTTTATAAAATCCTTACGCGCATGCGTGAATTGCTTAAGTACTATGCATAATTCTAGCGATTGTAACTCGTCATCGGTTTGTGAGTTGTGTAAGAAACGCCATCATACTTTGTTACATTTCGATAGTAAATATAAAAATACGACGCATACACATACCGCTGAAATAATAAATAATTATTGTAATGCACCGTCGACGGTGCCGCCCGCGACTCGTACTGCGCCGCCGGCGCCGTGCTCGTGCTCCGTTCCCTTCGCGCCGACCGCGTCTCCACTGACTGCGTTCGCACCTTCTCCCTCTTCAATGACCACTTCGTCGCATTTCAGTCGCGCTTCGAACAATAATATTGCCGCGCAGGTCGCGTTAGACAGAACACCAAGTACAGCGACCGCTTCTCAGTCGAATAATACCTCGGTATTGCTGTCGGCCGGAGCGAAGTCGAAGTCGATTGTCCTGTTGTCAACCGCACAAGTATATGCGCGACCTAAGGGTAGTACTGGTCTGAGAACGATAGTGAGGTGTTTAATTGACAACGGCTCGCAAAATAATTTAATTACATCCAATTGTTGTCGCAGATTAAACTTGCCAATAACACCTTTGAGTAATTCTTTTGTCAAAGGTGTTGGTTCAAGTTCCCGTCCGATAATTGGTTATGTATATTTGGATATTGAATCCCGTGTTTATGTTAATCAGAAATTCACTATACACGCATTAGTAGTCGAGTGTATTACTGATCAATTGCCGTCTCAATTTATTGAATTGGATAGCAACTTGAATTATCATGAACTTCCGCTCGCCGATTTAAGTTGGAATATACCTGGAGACATTGACGTCGTGCTAGGTGCTCAACTCTTTCCATATGTTTATATGGGGAATAGGGTCGACTTTGGTCCGCGCGTCCCACCCGCTTTATTAACTTCATTTGGATACGTTTTGATGGGAGATTTCCCACATAATGATGTGGTCCCCTCTCATTCGTTCACTGCGTTGGCTCTTAATGACATAGTTCAGAAATTTTCGGGATTAGAGGAACTACCTACAATGCGTCTGTTATCACCTGAACACACGGAATGTGAAAACATTTTCACTTCTACAGTGAACCGCGATGATGTAGGTCGGTATACTGTCTCCTTACCGTTCTGTAAGGATCCTTCCGAACCTAGAAATTCCCACACTATTGCTCATCAACGAGCACCAATGTTACGTGAAAACGACAATAAGGTGATGCAAGAATACATTGATCTCGGTTACCTTAGTCTAGTTGACGAATCGGAGATATCGGACGTGGGATATTATATACCACATCATGCCGTCGTTCGTCCTGATAAACCTATGCCCCGAATAGTTCTAGATGCAAGCGCTAAGACACATACTGGGTTGTCATTAAATGACATTTTGCATATTAGTCCCAATTTACAGGCTGATCTGTTTTTATTGTTATTAGAGTTTCGATTATTTCCGGTGGCTATGAACGCTGATATAAAACAAATGTATTTACGTATTCTTGTACAAGTTGACCAGCGTAAATATTTACGCATTCTTTTTCGGTTCAATGAGAACGAATTAGTACACACTTTCTCTTTTAATTATTTACCTTTTGGACTAAAGTCGAGCCCTTTCATAGCTATGCGCACTGTGCGACAGCTGGCTTCCGACAGTCCAGCCTATTCTGAAGTTGCTAAAATAGCAGAAACCAGTCTCTATATGGACAATTTGGTTTACTCTGCACCAAATGAAGAAACTGCCATGCAGCCTTCTCAGGATCTTATCCGAATGTTCAGTTCAGGTGGTCGTGACTTGGTTAAGTGGGCAAGTAATTCCCACACCCTTTTGCGTAGTCTTTCTGACTCGCTCCGCAAATCACTTGAATTTGATGTAGGAATTAGCGCTTCAAAGGTTTTAGGCTTTTCTTGGGATCCTACCGAGGATAATTTCTTTTTTACCGCTTCTTACATTACAGAAAAGTGCACTAAAAGAAATATACTATCGGTAGTAGCGCGATTATTGGATGTACTCGGCTTAGTCGCACTTGTAATTTTATTTGCCAAGATTCTTATTAAAGAATTGTGGCTTAATAATATTGACTGGGATGATCCATATCCGGAAGTTATTACTCCCGCGTATTTTTTTATGTCTGCTCCGTTGCAGTATTTACCTGCCGCTGACATGTCCGATCAGAATGTTAATCTGGTCCAGCGTAAACATTTGTTGGATAGCATGGTACAGTCGTTTTGGAAGAAGTGGCGCTTAGAGTATCTGCATACGCTGCAAGTCAGACACAAATGGGCTACTCCGGACAAACCAGTTGAAATCGGAACTGTCGTACTCGTGGGACAGGACGATTCAATTCCTTTGTCTTGGCCTCTAGGTGTTATAACCGAGGTCTTTAAAGGCACCGATAATACCGTTCGCGTTGCCATAGTTAAACTAAATTCGGTAATTTTAAACTAGCTATCACAAAATTATATCCTATTCCAACACAATAAATTATGACATTATTACAATTTAAGTACGTTTCATGTTTATTGTTTCTGATTAGCCATAATGTTAGACTCTTATCATTTTTTAATTAGGTATAATATAGTGATGTATAGCTTCTTCTATTGAAAGCTCTTGCGACCTTCCAAGGCGGGGTGCATGGTGAAGCATCAATGCCTTATTTTATTATATATTGCCAAAAATTACGCAGATTCGATTTTATAAATGTTTTAATCATCGAATCGATTGATGCGCCCTCTCTGTTCTTAATATTATGCGGAAAGGCACACGTTCTACTGATGAATTCGAGTTGCCTAAGGCCGCTGATAGATGGCGCTAGTAGTAAAAAATTGGAGGAAAAAATGGGCTCGTCTAGGACGTTGGGCTTCTGATTGGTTGATGGCGATGCCCCCTCCAAATCTTCCTTCTTGTCAAAACCGCGTTAAATGGTTCGGTCGACTTTTATGTCGCTCCTATAAGTTTAAATCTTAATAATTGATACATCTAAAAAAGTGCAGAAATAATCCCTCAAGAGTGCTCCAATAAAGGAGATCGTTGTTAGGGAACACTCATAGCGCGTGAAGAAACCACCTGGACTTCGATGCTGAGAGATTCAGATTGCCGGCCGGCGAAGACATCTCCTGCCCGAGACGTCGTCTACTGTTATACCTCTTGAAGGGTTGCAGGTGTTCTTGGAGGATTCAAAGGTACGTGGGCCTTATTTCATTCTCTGCATTGTGAGGATATTTGGTGCTGAAGGGTGTATCAATCGAGGTTTCATTAGGTCAGCCATATTGCTTACAAATAGGTATTGACCAAATTACCGCGTTATATAAATTTAATAACTGTACGTATGTACTTTCGGGTGTTGGCTATTTACACGCCACATACCCATTTACCAGAAGCTAAAGAAACATGCGAACAATTAACCTCATTACTCCAAAGAGGTGACTTTCAATTACATAAGTGGTCCGCTAACAATACACAAATCTTACAAAGTGTTATTCATAGTAAAGATAAATTATCAATAAATAGCTTAATTATTGATGATGAAACTAGTACATTGGGTCTCAAATGGGATCACCTTCATGTGGGTGTAGATTTTTGTGGACCTATATATGTGAAATCATCCAACCTTCGCAATGTTAAATATACTAAATCCTTTATCTGTATATTTACCTGTGTATCTACTCGCAGCATACATATAGAATGATCAGAAGAAACTACTACACAATCATTTATTGCTTGTCTAAAAAGATTTTGTGCTCGTAGAGGTGTTTGTAATACAATATACTCTGATAATGCAAGGTATTTTCATTGTGCTAGCAACGAATTACATGATTTATATGAAATATTTAAGAATGAGACATCTTACAGCCAAATTATTGACTATACAAACCGTTTCAGCATAAATTGAAAATTTACAGTTCCACTCGCTAGTCATATGGGTGGAGTCTATGAGATTTGTGTAAAACAAACTAAAAACTTACTAAAAAGAAAGGTAGGCAATTGTAGAATGATTTACTGCCAATTGTATACTTTATTATGTGAAATTGAATCTATTCTGAACTCCAGACCGCTATGCGCTATTTCAGATTTACCTGATGATTTAAATTATCTTAGTCCTGGTCACTTTATTATAGGGTCTACCTTATTAGATATTCCCGAACCTAGTCTCATTAAAATATCAGAAAATAAACTAAACATTTGGCAAAGAATAACATCAATCAAACAACAATTTTGGAAAGAGTTTTACAAGTCATATTTATCTGAAATTCAGAATAGACAAAAGTGGTTCAAAGAATCTCTTAATTTAGAGATAGGAAATTTAGTATTATTAAGGGCGGTATGTAAGCTAAACGTCATAAACAGGGTTCGCTATTTTAGTGGTTTATGAATGAAAACATGAAAGAAATAGTAATATATGAACATAAACATAAAACCAAGATACCAATTAACAGATCCGTGTTGGCCCTTTTTTTTTAATTTGCTGCAATAACTAGCAAAAACATTACAAATATTACCAAAATCATAAAAATCGAGGTTTGCCTCTTTAGTGATACCATCAAATTTAGAATCCATTTTGTAAAAATTATGTATAACATCGAATCACAAATATACGTACAACAGATCCGTGGGGCCACATTTTCATTTTTTTGTTTAAAAATAATGTAATTTATTTATTTATAAGCATCAATTTTGCGACGCCATTTGTCCATACATTTTTCTATGAAATGTCAAGTGATTTGCGGGGGAACTGACTGCTTTCGCGATTGCGTCTTTACAAGACGAAATCGCGAAAGCAGTCAGTTCCCCCCAGTGTCCCAAGGTGACACCACGTCGCTTTTTATCGACACCGGAAATGACGTCATCCACATATCTGTATACATGCGCTTGTCAAAAAAAACATGATAAGTGCATTTTTATTTTTTACATTATTAGAGTTATGAAATCTGAAATACACCATGAAAATTTTTTTTTATGGTCATCAGTATTCATTTCATGACATGTTGATACGCCCATAGTCTTTTTGAAAAAGTCCCGTATGCCAAAATATTTTCCTTGTTCTCCCTCTCAGCTATTGATTGCTTATTTTGTTTCTTGCTTATAGATAGACTAGTCTTATTCTTGTATTCTAGTATAAGTTTTTGTATCGCGCGAATTTTTACTTGAAGGTAAACCTTAATAATGTATCGTCGATGCTGAAAAGAAGGTTAGGATACGGCCATCGAAATAATATAAGTATTTTATTAGATTTCGCGTTCCGAACAAAGAAACCGTAGAGCTTGGCGACAGCGGGGGTAAGGTGGGGGCCTGTGCGAAGCGAGTGTGCAGTGGACTGACTGTTGCAGTGCTAAATCAAGCTGTGTCTAACCAAATTATAAAAACGATAGATAGATGCTTATAGATTATAGTTTTCTCGCGACTAAAATATCTTAAGCGCCCATGAATTTCATAGCGCCTACGCGTTTATTCAACGTGTCGTTCCTATAGAATTACACCGCAGTCGTGGCATTTAAATGAAGAAATATTTTTTCTATTGTGATATTACGATATTATTACCTATTTATTCACTTGAACAACAAATAAGTTTACTTACTTGCCTACTAAATTGTTATTTACGTCCAGGTTTACACTCAGGTTTGATTCGATTTCTTGTATTATTAACGCTGCTCCGTACGCGCCCATCTCACAGAAAAGAGTTCTAGAGTTCCGCGTTCACTACTTTACACACAGCGAGCGAGCAGTCTAGAGTTCTAAAGGTAAATGGGCAAATTTGCATGGAGCTTTTCCCTTTGGCGGCCAGCAATAATTTCTGTTTTCTATTAGGCAATAATATATTAACAAAAATATGAAAGCTTAATACTGTGGTGTATTTAGAAAAAAAAAATTATAGATTATTGAAGATTTAAGAAATAATTGGAGATATTATGAAATTGCAAGGTAGTTGCATTAAATGTAATTAGTATCCCGTACCAAAAGGTGTAATTATATACATACAACAAGCAAAAGTTTGTTTACATTCTTTATCTCGTCTCATTGGCCTTACTTATGTTTCATTAGTGGCCGCTCATGGGCCAGAATGCCCATTGCCTTTCTAACTTGTGTCACTTAATAAATAAGACAGTGATAGCTCAGACGTGTCACCTCAACTGCCAGCTTTAGATAATGGAACTCCGACAGAACTCGAGTTCTCTTGACCGACGAGTTCTCTGTGTGCAATGATGAAAGGCGCCGCATAGATTACAGTGAACGCGGAACTCAGAACTCGGAACTCAGAACTCTAGAACTCTTCCATGGGATCGGCGCCTAAAGGTGAACGGAACGCAGTTCAGTTCATTCGAACAGAGTGAATGTTTGGAACGCTGTATATATATATATACTAGCTATCGATAGATATCGATGGATACGGCCATTTGTAAACAATTCACTGTTCTTATATATATTCTTTTACTATAAAGCTATCATTGTTACTAGATATATTCTTTGTAGGTTTTATTTTATTGAGCATAACTTGATAAGCCCCTTTGCAAATCTTTTCAATTTTAGTATTCTTATAATGGGTTCCCTATCAATCGCCGCTATACCGAATTTAACAAATGTTCGTTAGCTAATTATGAAATATGCAGTACTGAATTGGCCATAGCAGGATAAATGCTACGGCCTACGTTGAATGGCCTGCTTTCGCATATACTAATAATTATGGGAAAATAATTAGGGATGTTACTGTTATGCTGAAATCGTATATTTATCGGTATATTTCGCTGCATGGCCAATATTATAATAATCATTGAAAACGATTTCTTGACATACTTAAATAACGCTGCGTGACAAATATAAATGTAATATAGAAAGGCTTCCAAATCTTTTAAAAGAGTAATAAATTCGTGAAATATATCTGCGCGACCATATCTTCTAATCTGAGAGCTAAATCCGCAGATAAACCATTAAAGTAGACAACCTGAACCAAAGGTCCTTGATTACATTTGCTACAGGCCTCGCACTGGCTTAATTAGGCACGGTAAATGAAAGCTATATTGGCTACTAGCTATCTCCCGTGGTTTCCTGCGGTTCCGTTATGAAAAGTAGGCTAACAAATGTGAATTAAAATATTGTTATAGCATTTGAGGATAATGTAGCTTCCTATTACAACTCGAGTGGCTTCCTATCCACCTTCGCCCGAATACACACATATTATCACTCTTATACACTGATTTATTTAATCCTAAAACCCCTCGCTATCTCATGGAACGCTTCGAGTACTACACCTCTTATCATCATCTTCTTCATAGTTCCTTGGAACTGTACCTCCAAACTCCCAGTCACACTTCTCACTCTTATTCCCAATCTTTTACTATCCAAGCTGTACGTCTCTGGAACTCTCTCCCTCAGACTATAAGACGGGCCCCGACGTTAGACTCTTTTAAATCTCTTGTTATTTCACACTATCACACGCTATAAACTTCCTCATTTCCTGCCTTCCTTTCTATTTTACTAGAGTTGTTATTTTCACGTTATGAAAGTGTATTCTTATCTGTTACTCCTATCATATTCTCATATATCCTGTTACCCAAAGGTTGACTGGAAGAAATCGCTTAAGCGATAAGACCGCTTGTTTTGTATCACTTCTTCTTGTATAATGTTTCGTTTTCTATTATATGGTGTACAAATAAAGCATATTTATTTTATCTTATTAGTGAAATAATGTTCAGAATCGGATTAGTAATTTCAAAGCCTCGTACATGCCTCTTTATATAATACTAGCTGTCCTCCGTGGTTTCACCTGCGTTCCCTTGATAAAAGTAGCCTATACCCTTCTCTATACCATAAGTTGTCACGACGCGATGTAGGCTTGGCTATCAGCTCTACTATCAGCCTACGACCGGAGCATTCAAAATAGTTGATAAAGCAGTTGAAGAAGATGAAACTGATGACTGTCTTCAATAAAGTTTATTGCGTAAAAATAAAGAACCCAGCTGGGTTCTAGTATGATAATTCTTTATATTATTGATGCACTGGTAAACGAACTGTATTAATGTATTACTAGGATATATTATTTCACTTTAAAAACATGTCCACACAAGTTGCGTCTCAGTACTGATTGAAATGAATGAATGTCTGATGGGACATTCTTCAATTATGAGAATTAAAAATATTGAAAATTCGAATTCGAAAATTTGATCATTTGAAAATTTTAAACATTTAAAAATTAGAATAATATGTACTAAATAGTATTTTTGACCAGAAGCAATAATTGAAATAGCCAAATCTCAATACGATGGCTTCAGTGGTTTAGGCGTGAAAGCGTAAGCAAACAAAAACAAATGGGCCAGTTGGTGCAGTTGATTATGATTCCACTTATAGCGCTGCAGGTCGTGGGTTTGATTCCCACCCAGGACATGCATTTGTGTGCATGAACATGTCTGTATGTCCTGAATCTGGGTGTAATTATGTACATTATGTTATTTATATATTTACAAACAAAAAGATGTCCATAGTACAAGCTCAGCTTAGTTTGGGATCAGATGACCGTATGTGAGGAATATCCCAGGATGTTTATTTTATTTATTTATTATTTAAACTTATTATTTATTACTAAACTTATTACCATTTATTATTATTACTACTTATTAATTCTTAAACAAACAGAGTTACTATGGATTAGTACCTACCTCTTCAAAAAAAGTTAACATAAGTACCCACAAAGTACTAATATAAAGCATCGCACTGAATTTCCTTTGCTTATAAGTAGTGAATCCATGCTGTTTAATAATTATGTAAACTTTGGTCGTGCCTATTTAAATAAGCCACTAGAAAAGGTATTTAAATAGAAAATTAAATATTATATTACTCAATAATATTGGAATTTTATCGGCTGGTACCACGTTATGCGGTACGTACCTAACTTGACGCAACGTCATGTTTGGATCTGATGCATGTGTGCGTGCCTGTAACACAACTGCAAAGTAACAAATGAATGCTGGTTTTCGCGCGCGATCTAGCCTACATACTACCCTTAAAAGATGAATGTACTCCTCCATCAACTTAGCCTGTTGGCAGAATAATTCATGTAAACATATCTGACGACCACCTAACCCGGTCTGTCACAGTTAAAACAGCAAAGGGAAAATATATGCGCCCTATTCACAAGCTTGTTCTTTTACCCATTCAGTAATTCTGTATAATTATATTAATTATATAACTTCACTGTAAGGTGGAGTTATTTTATGTAAGTAGAGATTTATAGAAATAGTTTTCAAATCCTATATAGGATAATTATAGCTCTAAGTTGTAACTAGAAAATAAGAAATACATTATTTATATAAAGTTTAATTTTCCATTGTAAACACATAGTTTTTATACATAGTTTTACATATTAATATTGTCAGTCTTCAACTGCATCACATTACTTTAACTTATATATACGCCACTGTCGTATTATTTCACTAAATTATTCACTGTTCGAATTTTCCAGTAATTTGTAACTTAGAATTAAAATTTAATTTTGTATTCACATAACCTAAGAGACTATTGTAGTACAACTGACAGTTGACAGATGACTTGACATCTGACAGTGACACTTGACATCTGACACTAGACACAGACAACTACACTCAGACTTCGTCGTAAGATTTAATTTTATTATCGTTCCATAGATATTTTAGTATTGTCTTTGCTATCGAAATTTTATCATGTGGCAACTTTATATTTTTTTTCTTACTGACAACATTGTAATTTCATTTCTTTTTTAATAAAGCAAGAGCAAGCCCTATGGATACATACGGACATTTAAAAATTTATCACGAGTTATTATTTTAATCTCACAATCTTTAACAGTCCTCTTAAAATCTTTTGCTGCTTACATGTTAAATTGAATTCTCCATCAATCATACAACCCATTTCATAATTAATGTCACCAAAGGCTAGATAAGTGCCATATGATGTAGTCGCTATACTCGTTCCATCTCGGCCCTGCATTCTGCTATGACCACGTCTTTCACGAAATTCAACACGCCGGACGGTTACTCCACGTTTAGAATTATCTCTTCCACGCTTTGCTTGGTTTCGACAATATATTGCCTTATGCCCTTTTTCATGACATACCAGCAAACAATGTTAAGGGCATTATGTTGGTTTGTTTTCACCATATCTTTATCATCTAGTCTTATTTCAGCATCTAATAAGGTTGCCTTTGTTTTCTCCACAGTCAAACCTTCGCTCATTGTTTCTAAAGCTGTTATTACATTGCTTAACTTTTCTGGTAAAGTTAGCAAAAGATATACCACTTTATCCGACTCTTCCCAGTTTGAAGTCATTTCATTGTCAAAATTAAATTGTCAAACTTCAAAAAGAAGTCTTAAAATTTTCATTACGGTCACATTTCAAGTCAATCAACTTTTTCTTCAAATGAAATTCGATCATGACTTTTTTCCTTGAAAAAATGTTTTCCAATGAATCCAACATTTCTTTTGAAATTTTGCATCCCTTTACAATATCTAAAAATGTGTCTCCAATATTCTGCACATTTAATGACCGTGCTTCTGTATCTCTCTTCTTGATTTTCACTTCCACACACTTTCAATCATAATTTCCAATTATGAAAACTATCCCCGTCTTCCAACCGACGTATCACATCTTGTGATTTCGTGTAAGCTATTCTATCTTCTATCTCAAGTGTATTTTAAATCTAAAATCAATAATGTTAATCCTGAAATAAATAAACTGTATATAACGTTATATATGTATTAATTCTATGAACGCAGTGATTTAAATTCTCTCAGTTTTTTGGAATAAACATAACAGTAATAATGTATGAGATCGAAGATATTTACTCATTACGCAGACACCCTTTTCAAAATGTCTGTTTTGGTGAGGTCCTCCGAGATCAGTGATGAGGCCAGATGAGAGAGGCAGGCTATTCCCATACGTGCTTTTGGGCCTTTTCTATGATTTTGTCGCGAGTTCTTACAGTTTCAGTTAGAATTGTGGAAATCTCCGAATTCAGTTTAGGCGCTTTTGCCAGGCAAAAGTTTTCTGGTTTTAATGACTTTCTTTTTTTTAGATTGCGAGCTCACACGTAAGCATGCTACATAAAACTGGCCGTGGGAGAAACAGTCCTACCACAAATCAACTCCATCATATTTCAGAGTTTGTCGCTGTGATTTATTAATAGTCATCGCGAAACAAACCTTGATTAAGAACTGCAATCTTTTAAATTTAAAAGGAAGGTGATTTGGGATTAATGGTATACGTGGCACGAAGACTGTTTCTCCTCTGGCAGTATCAGTTAATATTTTGATCTCAATAACATTGCGGTGGAGAGCTGCTACTTGTAGTCTAGTTCCCGCGACTTCGTCCGCTTGGAGTATCTGGGGGCACGGAAGTGCCCCCCGCCAAGACAGCCAAGCGAAGCGAAAGGGCACTACCTACCTTTTCTCGAAGCGCTTCGTCGTTTTTTTGAACCCTCATAACTTGGGTTTGGATTATACCAGATAAACAAAATTCGCAGGACATGATGTCAATAGTAAACTTATTAAACATATTAAGTTTCAATAATATAGCTCTTATACTTTAGATTTTATTGATATCTAAAAAACCCCGATTTCGTCACTGACTCACTGATGATCATCAAAACTCATACAGTCTTATTACAAAAAATGCGTTAAACCAGGCTTTAGGCCAGCGATAGCAAAGCTAGATCTAAAAATTAACCTTCGGTTACTTCATTCCAGTCAAACAATTCCATTATTTGCGATGGTTTATATAAATTTGATATTACGAAATGAGGTTTAAGGAATAAGCCTCATCATATCGGTGGCGTAACGTCAAACCAGGCACCCCCCTAGTTTTTTTAAAGTTTATGGTGTGTACTGTGGGAACCGGGAACGTATTGAAACCACGAGTGCTCCGTTGTGAATGCATTTATTTATCTTAAGTCACGCTATTTAAAGGTTACACATGACTACACACTACATCTTCCCCCTAAAAGAAAAAAATAAAATGTAAATTAAGATACATTCTTATTTTTTTATACTAATAACATTTACTAAAAAAAAAGATACACAAATTTCAAAACTAATTATACTTAATCAACTAACTTAAAAAAAAAAAAAACTTTGGTGATTATCTATTCAAAATCATAACACTCTTTACTAACATTCCTACTAAAATTCAAGTACACTAATATATCAACTGAAATGTCAAACATCGATAAGTTTAAATTTCAACAAGTCTCTTAAAAAAATCAAAACCTAAAAAAACAATATTTGAAGTGTTTATTCAATCCTATACCTTATCATAATTTATGAGCTAAAAGAAACAAAGTGTCACGGATCCGATAACAAAGTTACAACACTTAAACTAAACAAGGATTATTAAAGGTACTATACTAAGTTACATATCGCTTTGTTCTATTTTTATGAACAATTTCAGATCTACCATTTTTTAATATAGTTACATTTGGTTCATTTTCATGTAATACTGGATATGGACCATCAAACAACTTATCTAACTTTTTTCCAGTTTCATTCCTTAATAATATTAAATCTCCTTTCTTATAAACTACAGGATTACACTTTCTATCATATGAACATTTTCTTTCCATTTTCCTTAATAATAAATTATTTCTAGCTTCCCTATTTGCTAATTGTATCCTATACTTTAGTTCTAATGCATAGTTATCGGAGTTATATAAAGGCTCTACGATATCATTAGTTAAATTGTTAGGTAAATTACATGATTTACCAAACACTAATTCAAACGGTGTATACCTAGTTTCTGTATGTACCGTAGTATTATACGAGAAACACCAATATTGAAGCCATTGACTCCAAGTCTCAGTATGTCCGTCACATTGAGCTCTTAAAAATGCAGCTAGGTGTTTATGTGTATTCTCTAGTGCACCTAATGATTGATGATGATAAGATGTAGAATTTACCTTTTCAATCTGTAGTAATTTGCATACTTCAGTCATTGTTTCTGACATGAACTCTGTACCTCGATCCGTAGCAATGGTTTTTGGTAAACCATACCTAAGAATAAAATTATTTACAAATGCTCTTGCAACACTTACCGTGTCTTTTCGTTTAATTGGATACGCCTCCACGTACTTACTCAGTTCACACTGCAAACTTAATATGTAAACATTATCATCTAAATCCTTATCTAATGGACCCACTAAATCTAAATATACCTTTTCGAAGGCACTCGCCGCCGTGGTTGTCACGATCATCGGTTCTATAGTATTTTTAGTATACTTACTGGTTTGACACTTGCTCACGTACTTTCGCACATCGTTTTCTAAACCTGGCCAAAAATATTTACCTTTTATATTATTTATCATACGCCTCACACCTGCATGTCCGCTCGTGGGCAGTAAATGATAGTCATGTAGTATGTACGCTTTTTCGTCATTATCTAAGACTCGTTTTATTCCTCTAAGAATATTTATCTGTGGTCCGGACCACTTGTCTCTACTCTTTATTTCGTCTATTAATTCTTTTATAAATTTTATATTATATTCGTTTTTAATTATACAAATCTTTTCAATATTTATTTTCTTACAACAATTGCTTAATATGTTCGCAAATTCGACTCGCGTAAAGTGCGACATGTAATTAAGATTGATGTATAAAATTAATTCATTTTCAACATAAACAAAACATCGTTCCTCATAAGTTATATTTTTCTTATTTAAATCTTTTCCTTTAACAAACTTTAACTCTACATAGTCACTTGGTTTTCTTAATATCTCTGCGACTCTCGGTTGGCCTAACCTCGGTTCGACAGGTATACTAATAGAACTCGTGTTTTCCCTAATATCACTATTTTGTTGATTAATCTTTGCTCTTTGTGCTCTAGTTATGACCATAGCTGTTATTTTATCATTCATTGATTTTAATTCTTCTGAGCTTATTGTCACCCTACTCAGTGCATCTGCTACTACGTTATCACTACCTTTAATGTATATAATATCATAATCGTATTCTTCCAATTGCAGCCTAAATTTCAATAGTCTCGTTGACGGATCTTTCATACCAAACAAGTAAATGAGTGGTTTATGATCTGTCATAATAGTGAACTTTTTCCCATACAAATAGGGTCTAAAATACTTTATACTCCAAACGATAGCTAACAATTCTTTTTGTATTGTTGGATAATTTAATTCTGCTTTATTTAATGGTCTACTGGCGTATGCTATTGGCTTTAAATCCTTATTACATAATACACTACCAATCGCGAATCCAGATGCATCAGTCTGTAGAATGAAATTATTTTCATTCGAAAAATCTGGGTATTGCAAAATGGGTGGTGAAGATAATTTACTTTTAAGAATCTCGAAACATTTCTGACATTCATCGGTCCATAAAAATGATTCATTTTTTCGACATAATTTGTTCAAAGGTATTGTAATTTCTGCAAATGATTTAATAAATTTTCGATAGTAATTACAAAAAGCTACAAATCGCCTGACTTCATCTGCGTTTTTTGGCACCGGATATTTTTGCAATACTATTATCTTATCGGGATCGGGCAATACGCCGTTCGCCGATACTACATGTCCTAAATATAACAATTGTGTTTTCATAAAATCGCATTTATTTGGATTGAGCTTAAGGTTCATTTTCCTAAGTCGTTCGAATACGTCAATTAAGTTTTTATTGTGAATTTGCGAATTTCTCCCAAAAACAATTAAATCATCGCAATAAATAAAGCATTTATCGTAAGTAAGACCTGACATCGCTATTGACATGACTCTAGAGAAAGCGCTAGGGCTTATTTTTAATCCCATCGGTAAACGTTTCATTTGGAACTGTCCCTGACCTGTAGCAAAGCTAGTAATGTTCCTACTCTCTGGCTTTAAACTACATTGGAAAAAACCTTGATGCAAATCGAGATGACTAAAACATATACTTCCTGAAAGTGAATCTAAAATTTCAGTAATATTTGGTAATGGAAATTTATCATCTTGTATGGATTCATTAACTTTTCTATAATCTATAACTAAACGCCATTTTTTAGTTCCATCTGATTTTTTAGGTACTAATAATATTGGACTATTCCATTCACTATTTGTGGGCTCAATTATATCGTCACTTAACATCCTCTTGACTTGCCTATTAATCTCTGGCTTCATCGACTCCGGAAGGCGATAAGGTTTAATATAAACAGGTTTTGTATTTGGTTTCACACTAATACTTTGCTCAAGTACTTTTGCTGTACCAAGCTTATCGCCATCTAAAAAAAATATGTCGGCATACTTTGCACAAATAATCTCTATTTCTTTCCTGTCGTTTGAATTTAAATGCGATAATTTTAACTCTGGTAATAATTTTTTAACGCGTTCTACCTTTTTTTGAGATTCATTGAATGAACATATATTATAATTCTCTAAATAATCAAAATCATGTTGTTGAACTAAATTATTCTTTGAAATTCTGACCGACTTTTCACTGGTATTTAATATTTTTAATGGAATTTTACCTCTATTTGGCTTTACAATACTTCCTGCCATAAAAATATGCTCATCTAATTGTTTAGTATACACCACACAGTCTTTAAATATGTTTTTATTTATATCTATGTAATGAATTGATTCACTCCTTGCTGGTATAGTTACATAATCTTTTGAATCTACGTAGGAATTATTTCGTGTATGTATATTTAATTTATAAACTTTATGATTACATTGTAATGTAAGTTGGTTGGTCGGTAAGTTTATGTTTGCATTATAAGTTCTAAGAAAGTCTAAACCGATAATACCGTCAGCAGCGCAAGGTATGGTATCAAATAAATATAACTTGTGGTGAAATCCTTCACCGTTTTCAGACTGTAATGGAATATATGCGAAGCATTTAGCTTGAACTTTTCCACCTATTCCGTTTATGACTGTACTATCTTGAAATAATTTAACGTGTCTTTCAACTATCTCACTCCGAATTATTGATAATGATGCGCCTGTATCTATTAAAAACGTACACCTTCGATCTCCAAAATATAAATAAATGTAATCCAAACCTTCGCATGTGAAAACATAGTTAGACTCGAAAAAACTGATTTAAATGCACATTTTCTTCTTCAGTCGACTCTCTCTCCGTTCCGTTGTTCTCTAACGCGTAATACATGTTACGTTGACCTCCTCTATTAAATGAAACTCTATTATTTCTAAAGTTACCTCTATTCGGTCTCGTATAACCACGGTTGTCAGCGTGGTATGTTCTTCCGCGGTTGTTGTACCCATAACCACGAGAAGCTGGTATATAATGAGCATGATGCTGATTGCCTCTGTGTTGCTACTGTGGCTGACCACGATGGAAATTACCGCGACCTCGACTGTACCTAGAGTTCCTATAAAATATGTTTTTATTTGTACCTCGTAAATATGTATTTACTGCACCTTGTTCTGAAAATCCAGGGCGTGACAGCTCCTCATCTTGGGCTGCACGCACGGCGTCCTTAAGCTCGGTGTAGTTCCTAGCTGATATAATGGTACTTACCCGCCTATTCCTAAGACCATCAGCAAATCTTTTTAGTACCATCTTTTCATTGATGGGGCTTAGAATTACACTTGCCTTTTGGTTCCCATCGGCTTGTGCTATAGTAAGTTCCATAAAAAGCTCCTCCAGCTTACTACCATACTCTACAATTGTCATGCTATTTTGTGACATGTTGTTTATCTGAGACAATAAAGAATATGCCGATTTTTTTGTAAGTAAAAATTGTCTCATATCATCAATCATAAGTTGTACACTTGTATATTCTGTTTTTAATTTTAGTTTTGCTGTTTTTGTTAATCTCATTTTTAAAACAAAAGAAATCAGTAATTGCCTATTATCGTCCGATTTTAAACATCTATTATACATCTCAACACCGTCTATGATCCGTTCAGTAGTATCCTCTTTACCATCCATCATGGGAATTAATGAACTAGCTGTTTTTAAATCAAAAGTCTCCATTTTGATTCTATTTAAACCCTTATATCGTAAAATTTTCTCGTAAGTATCCTCGATACTTTTACAAACAAGTTCTAAGGTATAACCCGATAAATAACCCGATAACTCTGCATTATATATACTTTCGTTATTAAATTCTCCTAAAATTTGCTTATATTCATTGTATAATGCTTCGGCATTCTCGAATTTATTAACGCCTATGCATTCCTTTCTCCTCTTAGGTCCTAATTTTCTTATATTTTCACATATGCTCTTTAGGGCTTCATATATTAGATTAAGCCTATCCATAAAAAAAATGTTCACTATTTATCCGTTAAACTAAATTCATTAGGTGACAGAAAGAAAAAAAAATACTGACAAAACTTTTCTTAAAATTAACTAGGTACTCTATCATTGTTTATTTTTAGACGTATTAAAATAAAGTTACAATTCTGCTCATTTAAAATAGAATATTTCTGTAATTATACTACTAATAACCCAATGACCTATCGTTTGTTAAAATAAATCAATAAGAGCCACTTACTAATTTTAAAGATTACATTTTCTCTTGATGTTTTCCGGATGCACGTCGTGTGTCCCAGCTCCTAGGCGCAAACGACGATGTGGTAGACGTAGACACGAAGGTGAGGCACGAAGGCATGAAGGCACGAAGGTTGATTGCTCTGCAAACCATGATGATTGGGCCGGGCTATACCCTGGACTCCGTGGGCCGGGAAAACCCTGGACACCGCTCCTTCAATTCTTCTTTCTTCTAATTATTATAGCATTTTGTGTCTTCATTCTTGATAGGTATATGTATATATTGTTGTTTTTTTCTTCATAGTTAGGTAATGTTCTTCTTTCTTCATAATGGTTTATTTATAATTATTTTTTTCTCAATTTATTAATTTTAGCTTCTTATTTATCTTCATAATTATTTCTTAAAATCTTCTGATAATGTCTTCTTATGATTTTGTTGATTTCTTCATTTTAACGATGGTAAAATTATTCTTCAAATGTTATGTTATCGCGAGACACGCGGGCGCGAACGCGGGCGCATGGCTACAGTGCGCCGACTGGCAGGGTCGCCATGTACTGTGGGAACCGGGAACGTATTGAAACCACGAGTGCTCCGTTGTGAATGCATTTATTTATCTTAAGTCACGCTATTTAAAGGTTACACATGACTACACACTACAGGTGAAATGACAGACACGTTTGATGTAATTTCGTTGTTTTTTTCTTGATTTTTGTAATCGAAAAAGCTATTCTGGATTCAGTTCGATAAATTTGCTTTTACAATGGGCTTAGATTCGCTTGACGATATGGATTCTGACGACGGATGATCCGAAAATCAATGGAATCAAACTGGCAACGAATCAAGTTGGTTGGATACTGATGAACTTCGGCTCCAATACAATTTCACCAACGAATTGCTGCTAGAATTGTCGATCTAGTAAAAAATCGTCTTCCACAGCCCCCAAGATCTTTGGAACCAAATCAAATCAGCCCGGTAGATGGCGCTGCAGTCGATAATATAACCTTCATGAGATAAGATACCGACTTCAGCGTCATTTGCCGAGCTGATTTGTGAATCTAAACCATCCAGAGCGTCCCCCAAATACTTTAAAAAAAAAACATTCAAATCGGTCTAGCCGTTTAGGAGGAGTTCAGTGACATACACACGTACAATAGAATTAACTCCCTGGATGGTTTAGATAGGGTAGGGTAGGTTTGGATAGCACTACAGGGTAGGGTAGTATTTTTATAAAATGTTTGATTGCAAATCCTATCACAACTTGCTGGCGCCTAGGTACCTCAAATGTTCTTCTACTCTTAATTACGTTTCATATTTACTACAAATATGTTCAAAATATAATATAGAAAATTTCCTCGAGCTTATAATTATCTATATTCTTGTGAACTTTCTATTATGACAATAATTTTTAGTCAGTCTGAAATAGTGTATCTGATTAGATCGAGAAGTATAAGATATAGTCATAGAATATGGATTTTCATAGGAGTTTCAAAACGCATACTTTATACTTATATCTGTCTCGATAATTTTAATACGATTACTCCATAAGATAAAAAAGGTAAGTGATAGTTGCGTGTTTCTGTTTATACCGCCTGTATCTCAGGAATAGTCTATGTTATCGTTTGATGATTTAATGACTTAATACTAATTTATTCGGCTCATACCTAGCTATAGTCTTGTAATAATAATATCTTTATTTCTAAAATAATAATATTTTATTTTTATTTATAACGTTCGTAAGAACTCTGAATGAAACGAAACATATTCATGTCCACTATTTTGTCTATGACAGGTAGAGGTGTGTAATGTAAAAATACGCGAGCTGCATCACAGCTCACGGCTCAGGTGTGTGAGCTGGTTCAATGACTCAGCTCGCAGATCAGCTCAATTTGTACCTATAGTCCACGATGCGCGCACACGCTCACTACGTACCGCGCACCGAATTGAGCCGGCTGAGCTGCCGCGATTCGTTCGACTCTGCCGAGCGGCTCTTTTCATACTTCAGAGTTGGAATTATTTGTCTTTTTTTATATTATCTATATATGTTACATATTTATTTATTGAATTAATTATTATTTATATGTTTTAGAACGAAATAATAATTCGTAGATATGATCACAAGAATAATCTATGGAGGGAGTCGCAGATACAATAGGAGTTGGATTGAGCCGTGAGCTGTAGCTCAACGGCTCAAACCCGTGTGATCTGATTCATTGAGCTGGTTCAGAGCTGAGTTACACACCTCTAATGACAGGCAGTTTCACTAGACTACGGAAAAAAATGTTTTTGTAATAAAGTCAATTTAGACCCAAAGGCTAAGATATTGACCTGGTATTGTTAGCTCTAGTCTCAAGTCAGGTATAACACTTTTTTTTATAATGAGAACATATAGATGACATGATCAATAAGGTAGATGGATAAATAAAACATTATACTGATTTAATTTAGATATTTTTGATAAAAAGAGCGTTATTAAAAATTACAGAAAAAAATAATTCGTTTCATAAAAATATACCTAACGTTTGCTTAAAACGAAACTGTCCATGATGTCTATGGTGTTTAAAAAAATTTTATAAAAAAAATATTATGTCATTGATTATGATTTATTTACTTCGTAAAAGCGAATAAAGAAATGGTATTAAATATGTTATTCCTGTATTAAAATACAATACAATTATACTAAATAGGAATTAAATATAATTTCTCAATCATTCACAGAAGTTCACAGACAATAATCGCAAAGGTTGCCGAGGCTCAGCACATTGTGAACGGATTTGCAATCAAACATTTTAATATGATTAAGATTTCATGTGACGCTATTGAACTCGTAAATAAAATAAAATGGTAGTGGGCAGGACACATAGCCCGATCACCTATGTGATGAAGGCAGCTGGACACGGATGGTGAAAGAGTGTCGAGGAGCACAGTACTACACAGTATACTCCTTAAAGCGTTCTGATAGCGCTACGCGTTTCTACTGTCTGCTTAGACGACTAATTTATTGTTTGAGCGCTAAAGAGAACTTTAGTTGACTCTAAAAAATGGGACATCACCTTTGCTTATGATAGCTTTTCTATACACGTAGTAATAATAGCTCAATGTATAATTGATGAAAGGAAAATTTAAAAATATACAGATAAATAATTTATTATAATAAATTGTTTTGATTATAATATCACATTCTTTTATTTCCACTGACAGTGTTATGACGAGCCTTGCATTTGGTTGCTTTCTTCTTTAGGAAGGATGTACTAATTAATTGCAAGGATAATATTTTAATTATGCTGGGCTGAGAAACACCATGTAGGTCAGCTGTATAATCTTGTATCTGAAATCAAAATATATATCTATAAGTATATAAAAGAAGGTCGTGTTAGTTACACTATTTATAACTCAAGAACGGCTGAACCAATTTGGCTGAAAACTGGTGGGATACTTTTATAGGGTAGGGTAAGTAAGGGGTAAAGAAGGGGGCGCGGGTGAAACCGCAGGCGAAAAGCTAGTTATATACAGGGTTGGATTTCGTAGTATAATTATACTATTTGTACCATAATTTTGTCATGTGTAGTATGTAGTATCGTAATGCCATTATACTACGCGAAAATACCATAATTTTACCTTTAGGTTGATTGCTACTGTTATTGGTTGAAATAAATTAAAAAATATTACTTTAATACGAAATAAAGTTGTAATCTTTGTTGTAGTTGTAGTAAATCGCTCTATTGACTCCTGATACTTTCATGCGATGCTGTTAAAGAAAGTAAATGTACCTAATGTGTATTGAATTTATTCCATCTGACGACATGCTATGTCGTATCAATGCCAAAGACGAAGTTTCGATTGACGAATTGGCTGAAATAAACATCTACTTGCCTTAATTTGGTTGATTTGTACAATACAATAATACTAAAATTTCCTTCCAAATGCATTTTTATTTAAATTTATAACAAACTGGACGAAAAACGCGAAACGTAGTATTATTTTCGACAAGTAGTATAATTTTATATTCCATAGACAATAATTTTCTGGGGGTCTGAATCCAACCCTGGTTATATATATTACTACTATGATATTTACTTAAGATTGTTGGTTCAACTATGGGAACTGACCTCTTTTTGGAGCCCAACAGCGTACTGCGTAAAGCACAAGCAACTTGTCCTGCGGAAGACGATCTTTCTCTAGCTCGACAATTCAAGCAGCAAAAATGGTTTAGTGAACTTGTATTGATTGGAACCGAAATCCATAATCATGCAACGAATTGGTTGCCGGGTCGGTTCTCAAGAAGTTCCCACTGACTCCAGAATATCCGTTGTCAAAATCCATATCGCCGAGGAAGTCCATTTCAGTAGCAAATTAATACAAAATAGAATTGAAACCAAGAAATTCAATAAAATAACTTCGAACGAGTCTGTCATATGCATGTCAACTATCTGTCACCTTAGATAAACTACGTGGCTGACAGGCTTAGTGGTTGAAGTCCTTAAACCTTCTTTCGTAATATAAATTTTCTTAAAATACCCAGGTTTAGGCTGGCTTTCTCTTAAATATGGCTAAAACCATCTTTCGTAATAAGACGGATAGGGTACTTCCTGAAGTCCTAGAAAGCTGAAATTTGGTATGTAAGCTTATATTAGTACACAAACAACAAAAAAATTATAAAACTTGGAAATTTCAAACAAAAAAAAAACATAAGCAACTTACAAAAAGAAGTGAAATCCCACCAAAAACATTTGTATGTAAAATGTTGCCGCCAAGACATATGGCTCGTATTGTCAAAAAGTTATCAGATCTCATGTAGAGCCAAGCTTATAACTCTACTACATGCACTTACTCTACAACCCCTAACTTCACAAACTCTACACACCGTAGTCAAAATATGTGGCTTGGCCGTTTCAATACTACAAGAACTATTGAATAACAAAAAAGTAATGAACAGTGAATACATTTTTCACCTTACTCCCATGTGACGGTAGCGAAACGGCCAAGCCACATATTTTGACTACGGTGTGTAGAGTTTGTGAAATTAGGGGTTGTAGAGTAAGTGCATGTAGAGTTATAAGCTTGGCTCTACATGAGATCTGATAACTTTTTGACAATACGAGCCATATGTCTTGGCGGTAACATTTTACATACAAATGTTTTTGGTGGGATTTCTTATTTCTAGATATGAAGCATTGTAATAATATAGAGATTTGTTTCATGGCTATTGTCCTGCCGCTAATCAACTCCATCATATTTCAGAGTTTGTCGCTTTGATTTATTAATAGTAATCACGAAACAAACCATCGCAACTCTCGCCATCGACGGAGAGTTCATCCTCACACATTGGATTTCGGTTCCTACTTTGCGGTTTCAAAGGAGTTTCCTATCGCGTACGAACAGGTTGTGGAATGAGCCTCCCACCGTGGTTTTCCCAAAGGAGTTTAGCATGGGGTTTTTCAAAAAGGGTGTAAACAGATTTCCGCAGGTCGGCAGCGCGCGAATAATACCCCTGTTGTTGATACGTGTTGTTGGTAAGCGGTCACCGTAGCCTATATATGGATATTGGCTACGGTGACCGCTTACCATCAGGTTAGCCATATGCATGTTTGCTAACTTAGTGTAGTTTACTTTGAAAATAAAGGAATTCCATACACAACTTTATCCCTTTTTCACCCCTTAAGGGGTGGAATTTGTGTTTAGGCTGACGATTGAAAATTAATTTATATGTGTCACAGCGTTCTTGATAATTCCACCCCTTCTGTTATTTTATCTTTGAAGATCTGAACTTCATAACTGACGGACTTTCATAAAAATTTTCATCCCCTATTTTACTCCCTTAGGGTTGTTATATCAAAAAATCCTTCGTTAGTGGATGCCTACTCTGTATAATGAAAATTTAGTGAATTTTACTGTGAAAATGAAGGACATGCATACACAACTTCATCCCCCTTTTCTCCATTTGGGGGTGGCATTATTTCAAACGCTGGCACAACTATAAATTCATTTTCAATCACCAGCCTAAACATAAAAGTTGAAAATCCTAAATTAAAAACTGTCGGACTTTCATAAAACTTTCATCCCCTATTTTACCACCCTAGGGGTGGAATTTCATGAAACCCTTTCTTAGTGGATGCCTACAGTGTATGATATTAAATTTAGTGAAGTTCACTGTGGAATTGAAGGATTTGCATACGCAACTTCATCCCCCTTTTCCCCCCTTCGGGGGTGGAATTGTCACAAACGCTGAGACACCTATACATTAATTTTCAATCGTCAGCTTAAGTACAAAATTCGAACATCCTAACTTCAAAACTGACGGACTTGCATACAAACTTTCATCCCCTATTTTACCGTCTTAGGGGTGGAATTTCCAAAAATCCTTTCTTAGTGGATGCCTACACTGTATAATAATACATTTAGTGAAGTTTACTGTGGATTTGAAGGACTTGCATTCACAACTTCATCCCCCGTTTCCCCCCTTCGGGAGTGGAATTATCACAAACGCTGACATAACTATTCATTAATTTTCAATCGTCAGCTTAAACACAAAGTTTGAAGATCCTAACTTCAAAACTGACGGACTTGCATACAAATTTTCATCCCCTTTTTTACCCTCTTAGGGATGGAATTTCCAAAAATTCTTCCTTAGTGGGTGCCTACACTGTATAATAATACATTTAGTGAAGTTTACTGTTGATTTGGAGGACTTGCATTCACAACTTCATACCCCGTTTCCTCCCTTCAGGGGTGGAATTAACTCAAACGCTGAGATAACTATACATTAATTTTCAATCGTCAGCCTAAACACAAAATTCGAAGATCCTAACTTCAAAACTGACGGACTTGCATACAAACTGTCATCCCCTATTTTACCCTCTTAGGGGTGGAATTTCCAAAAATCCTTAGTGGATGCCTCCACTGTATAAGGTATCTTTGTGCAAAATTTCAAATCTCTAGGTCCAGCGGTTTGGGCTGTGGGCTGATATATCAACAATCAGTTTATCATTTTATATATTATGATTATATATTTAACCTTCATCACTACAATGTAATATTATTAATTTTTAATTAATAGAAGCTTCAATAGATTTATTAAGATCATCAAGGAATTGTATTGAAAGTTAAAGTAGGGAAATAAGATTACTCATGGAATTTAATTGAATAAAAAAAACTAAGTAGGTACCTAATAAAAATATATTATTAAAAATGAATAGTGCAAATATACTATTATAGAGAATTTATAGGAAAGTAATATGATTATTTTGAATTTTGTTTTCTTTCAGTATTGGGTGGATTATAAATCAAAATTAAAGAAGAGGGTGGCAGCAGTAAGACTTTCGCAAAATCGAACTGGTGGTGGTCCTGCAAATGTACCGCCCCTTAATGATATAGAAAAATAAATATCTAAGTATTTTGGGGGAAGATTATGGCACTGGATTGCCTAATATTCAGGTTGACCCGCTTGTGAGTATATTTTATCAAATCCCAATCTCCAGGAAAAACCTGATGCTTGACAAGTTAACTGATTTCAGGCTCCACGAGAAACCACTGCTAATATGAGGCAGGATGAAATAATTGAGGCTAATATTATTTGGCCAGAGGAGCCGATAATTGGGGCTGGCTATGAAGTCAGACAAGAGATATCACTGCAGGAGATACCACCACAGGAAGTACCACAACAGGAGAAGATCCTACCAAAGGAGGAGATACCACCACCTCCTGCAGTATCTCCTTCATCTTTACATCCTCCTCGCCCCTCTACATCACGTCAGCGACGGCGGAGAGAGACTCCGCACATCACGAAAGAGGCAGCTCGCTCTACTCTAGTACAAATAAGTAAAAAAAGATTGGAGTTGGAGCAAAAAATTACGGAAACAATGATTTTAATGCTTAATACATTAAATAAGATTGCAGAAAAAATTGACAGGTAAGTTTCAACATTTCAAATCAAATAATTTATTCAATAAGGTTTAGGTATTAAAATGAGATGTTTTAACTTATAAATCATAATTTATTTCAAAAAATTAAATGATTCAGAATATAGAGTATACACAACTAAGATGAAATAAAATAATTATGCAATATCAATATAATTATTATAACCTAATACCTAATAATAACTCTATATTAAACTCAATACCTTTACTACAAATAATACTATATACCTAACTAAGACAACTTTAAGGTAAACGGTTCAAATACATTTATTTATAAAATACTACATTAAATTCAGTTTAAGATTGTAAATGTGTAAAATTAAAACAATTTACTGTCTGGAGGCAGAGAGACGAGCAACGAGGGCACACCTGGCAGCTAGACCATCACTTAAGTCTATATTTTGTGAGGCCCCTATAAGTGTCTACTCTCTGACAGAAAAGAACTTAGTTGTTAAACATACCTACTGTAAATGGCTAAACTGTTGCACAAAATGTAAATAATAAATAAATAATGGTCTTCAATGGGTCTTCTTAACAAATATCGGGTATACATTAGAAAAAGTGCAAACCTTAGTCTCCACTGATAAGTCCGTAGATTTTTTAGGCACAGACATATGAGGTCTAAGGTCCTCACAAAGAGTGAGAACTAACTCCTTGCTAAGTCGGTATCTTTTAATAAATTGACGATCTTCCATTGAGAACGGATCGCATTGTTGTCGCAGTCTCCTTCTTTTATGCATTTGACTAGTTCTAGGTTCCTCGTCGTCGCTCTCCAGAAATTCAAACACTTCCAATTCTTCACACATGATTAACACTGTTTTATATTAATTTAAAACCGAAGTAAACACAAAACAATTCAGTGTAAGTAACAATGAGGACGCTTATATTGAATGGTTTAAGGTGTCACTTTTCGACAACCAACTTGGTAAATAAACTGTCAAATTAGCGTTCATAATACGTCTAACGCCAGCCAATAGTTGTGCAGAAGTTGGCTTGTGTGTCACTTGACTTCTGACTGGCTGGAAATTGTGTTCATAATACGAATTTGCAAGGCAGTTCAAATCGCGGCGGCAACTGCCTGGAAATAAGAGTTCATAATACGACCCCTGATGCTAAAGCAATCTTAGAAAGGGCTTACATGGATTATATATACCAAATCATTTAGCTGATCATATGCAACAGCTGCATTTAAACAGGCATCGAGCAAATTTTGTGAGAATTGATGGCCGGGTGCCTCAATTGGATATGTTCTCCGTAATCTAAATATCTGATTTAATTCTCATTGCATTGGGAACTGTTAAAAATAATGCAACAAATATTGTATCTGTGATCTATGTTGTCAAACTTATCCGCTGGTGCCATCAATGCGAAATTGTTAAAAGAAAATAAAGAAGCATCTCCATTGTTTATCTAAAAATATCTTTTATTTAAATATATACAACGTTTTCCTTCCTCAGACCGACCTCAAATCGTACAGGTAATGGTCTCAGTCACGCTGAAGGTCCATTCAACAGGGAAAGTTGTATATTATAAAAATATATAATAGTCGTTGGAAAAAAAGGGCGTCGGTCAAAGGCGTCACTCATTGATTGCGGTATCAGTAATAACATAAAAAAGACAGCATGGATATGGAGAGCATGGAGTAGACACGATTTACCAACTTAGAAGGGGCGTCAAACTGGAGCACCTGGAAGTTCAAATTGAAGGTGGCAGATGTCTTCAAAGTTGTCGATGGAACATGCCCCCGTCCGGTCAAGGACGTAGAAAAGTGGTTATTGTGGGATGCGATGGCTCAGGGTCTGATCGTTATAAGATTGTCAGATAAGGTAACGGCCCAAATTAGCTGTTGCGAGACAGCAGCAGATATATGGAACAAACTACATAATATATTCGAACAAAGGTTGGAGAAATCCTTAATAATTTAAAAGCTCACAACGGAGAAGTCAGTGAGATTGTCATAACAATTAAAAAAACCATTACAAGTTTGCCTGAGCAGTAGCAAGACTTCGTGTCAGCACGGGAATCGGTGCCCAAGGCACAGCGTACTATGGATAAGTTGTCTGCTCGTCTTATGATAGAGGAACAACGGTACGAGGCAAAGACCGAAAACAATAAGGTTACTGCATTTCCAGTGTTTAAAAGAATCGACAAAATGTCTTAAGGGTGGTAAATTAGGACACTATAAACAGCAGTGTAAATCTGTTAGCGTTCCATGTAACAATAATATTCCTAATACAAGTGTCAAGACTAATCCTAATTTTGCTCGTAAGTATTGTAAAATATGTAAGAAACAAGATCACCTGCCTAATGTCTGTTGGTTTAGAAACAAAAATTATAATATTAATAATAATAGCAGTAATGCATTTCATGTTTCTGGACTTTCTGCACTGAATTCTGAGTATGTGAGTGATGAATGGGTGATAGACAGGGACGTCAGTTAATATCTGACAACTTCAAAAAGCATCCTAGGCCAATTTTGAGCAACCGCAGCATACTCAAAATTCACAAAACCAACACATTTTTTTTATCAGTAATAAATGGAAAAACATGTGTGTAACCTCACTTTTGCTAGGTACAGTCGAGGACAAAAATAAGTATACACCACCAAGCCTCATAAAAAGTAGCCATTCACATTATCATAGATATGGGAACACACAAAAGTTCAAAAATATGTATACACTGTTGGACAATTATGTATGTAAACAACAAGTTTGATAATATATATCCATGTATCAAATCATTAATTTGTGAACATTCAAAATATCATAAATATGTATTCATCATTATAGTCAAAAATATGTAAACTCATTTAAGTAAAGGCATTCATGGAATTTCATTGAAAAACGGTAGGTATTTGAAAAAAGTTTTTATAAAAAATCAATAATTTTGTGTTCGGACACGTTGGTAGTTTCGCGCTCGCGATGTTGTCAGCTCGTGCGCAAGCTGGCTGGCAACGTCGCCTACCGCATGATGTGATCAAGTCGTTGAGAAAGGTAAAGTTATTGTCGCTCCCTGTAACAGGGCACTCACTGAGCAATTTCAACAATTCGTCGTGACATATTTATTCATGATTATTATTTCAAATATTTTGAATTAGTAGATACGTAGCCGCAGCCGTGTTTGGGATTGTTAGAATTGTCGTGAGATGAACATTGGCCATATATGGTTTTCAGAGTCTGATGATGGAGTAGGAAGGTGGACACTGGAACTCCATAACGGAGCAACGTATCCCAGCCATGTTTGGGGTTGTTGGAATTGTCGTGAGATGAACTTTGACCATATATGTTTCTCAGGGTCTGATGATGGAGAAGGAGGGTGGACACTGGAACTCCATTGCGGAGCAACGTAACCTAGCCATGTTTGTGGTTGTTGGAATTGTCGTGAGATGAACTTTGACCATATATGGTTTTCAGGGTCTGATGATGGAGTAGGAGGGTGGGAACTCTATAGCGGAACAACGTATCCTAGCCGTGTTTGGGGTTGTTGGAGTTTTCGTGAAATGAACTTTCACCTTATATGGTTTTCAGGGTCTGATGATGGAGAAGAACGGTAAGCACTAGAACTCCAAAGGGGAGTTGAACTTTTTAGATACTGGTCTGATTGCTCTCAAAATCGATATTTGAGAGTCCTCGGGGTCACAAAACAAGAATCTATCCTCAAATTTTTGAAAAAGTGTTCGGCATTTTTGACTTTTGAGATACTGGTCCGATTGCTCTCAAAATCGATATTTGGGAGTCCTCGGGGTCACAAAACAAGAATCTATTATCAAAATTTTCAAAAAGTGTCCGCCATCTTGAACTTTTTAGATACTGGTCTGATTGCTCTCAAAATCGATATTTGAGAGTCCTCGGGGTCACAAAACAAGAATCTATCCTCAAATTTTTGTAATGTAGCCCAAGGGTCTCTCAAATATTCATTTTGAGAGCAATCGGACCAGTAACTAAATAATTCAAAATGGCGGCTCCTTTTTTTATTTTTTTGCAAAGAATCCATGTTATGTGGCCCAATGGTCTCTCAAATATCCATTTTGAGAGCAATCGGACCAGTAACTAAAAAGTTCTACATGGCGGACACTCTTTGAAAATTCTGTGGAAAGATTCTTGTTTTGTAACCCCGAGGACACTCAAATACCGATTTTGAGAGAAATCGGGCCAGTATCTAAAATGTTCAATATGGCCGACACTTTTTCAAACTTTTTAGAATAGATTCTTGTTTTGTGACCCCGAGGACACTCAAATACCGATTTTGAGAGAAATCGGACCAGTATCTAAAAAGTTCAATATGGCCGACACTTTTTCAAACTTTTTATATTTTCCTTGACCATGGTTTTATGCTGCGTAAAGTTTGACGAAGTGGAGCAGATCTCGCAGGGACCTCACTATGTTTAACCCAAAAAGAATTAGCTCTTAGCATTTTGACAAAAAAAATGTGGTTAATTTTGATAACTTCTAGCAACTTCAGACCAAGATTGTCATACATAATTTTGTTCGTATTGTGAAGTAGAAGTAGATTTTTTTTTTTTTTTTTAATAGCTTTTTTATTTTCTTCAAAATTTAGCTCGGGGTTCCCTTCAGCGTTTTTCTCTAAGATGTTCAGAAGTTGCCCTCACTGACTAGAAAAAAAAATTCACCCTGTATATGTAGGTACTACATAATATATCAATGAATGTTGTGTGATCTTCAGTGTCATCATTGTTCAGATGGTTGTATACATATTTTTGGCACATTGAGTGGTAACAATTTTATGCATCTTTCAGGGAATACATATTTTTACTTTATCTAACGTGTACATATTAATGATCGTGTCGGGTACATATTTATGTTGTCTATATTGTTTACATATTTGTTAGCATTTGAATGAGTACAAATTATTGGAGCTTTTTATGATTACTTATTTTTTATAATGATACGTGTATACATATCTTTGTCTTCGACTGTACCGGCTCGCGAGTGTTTTTTTTTTTCAGCTATTTCAGATTGAATATTGTTTGAAAAATGGCTAACAACAATTCAATGATGTCATTTGCGAAGCTCACAGGTCGAGATAATTGGGCAAGTTGGAGTTTTGCAGTCAAAGCATGAGAAACTGTATGACTGCATCCTGAAAGCTCCAGTTCCCACCCAATCGAAATCAATGAAGCAAAACTATAAAGATACAAAATATAAAAATAATACATTTAATTTGTTCCTTAAGATGCATGGTATATTACATCAAACATCTGTTCCGTACACTCCTGAGCAAAATGGTCTTAGTGAAAGAATAAATTGAACTTTAATAGACCGGGCTAAATGCATGATTTTAAAAGGTAAATTACAGGATTCTTACTGGGCTGAAGCGTACTGCGTACATTGTGTACCGCTCACCGACTCGTGTTCTATCTGATGTGACAACAAATGAAATATAGACTGGAGAAAAACCTAATATTAGTCACATGTGGATTTTTGGATGTCATGCGATGGTTCATATCCCTAAAGAAAAAAGAACGAAGCTTGCAAAGTCACGTAAGCAAATTTTGTAGGCTACAGCGACTCCACTAAGAGCTACCGTTTCATAGACCCTGTAACAAAGAATTAAAAATAATTTTAAAATTTATAATTTTTTACTTCACAATCCTATAATTTTTATACGCGACAGACATTGGTCCTTCGAGCTTATGAAATTACTTCAAGAAGGGAGATTTACAAATAATTCATCACTGCAATCAAGTTAGACCATGGCCGAGTACAACTTCAATCACTCCGAAGCGCAAACTCGTGAAAATAGTTTGGCCGTCAATACACACATTGATGCAAGAATAAACAGTCGTGGCTTTCATAGCAACATATTTTTTGGATCGACGAGCGAATCCAAATTTCATGGATAAGTTAACATGGGTACGGAAATAGAAGGTGACCACTTGACAGAGGCAAAAGGATCATTGGTTTTTTTTACATACTGCGATAAAAATAGTAACTTTAAAGTTCCTATTGGTTATTTTTTTGACAGATGGTGTAATTGGACAACAAGACGCTGACCTAGTTCAAAATTCAAAATTCAAAATCATTTATTCAAATAGACCTTCGCAGGCACTTATGAAAAGTCTGACTCTAATACTCTAATACCGGTTCGGAAGGTTGCATTTGCTGCGAAGAGCCGGCAATAAACTCAGCAATTACTCTTTTCAAAACAAGCTTAGATTCATTACATAATATTTACATTCTAATCGCACTGACAACAATTGCGTGCCCCGGCGCGGCCGCAAAACTACAAAGTAGACTGAATCTATATTTAAAAATAAATGGCAAACTTAAGCAGACCAACCCCCACAAGCAGCACCTGTTCACAAGTATGACGCGTGTGGCAGCCATCGCCCTCCTCGCCATATTGGTTAAACTTTGCTGGAAATTTATACAAAATAAAAGGGAGGGGTGGGGGGGGGGCCATAGCGGGGCGAGCCTTATGCAGCTAGAAACGAACGCTGTGCAAACTGTCAAATGGCTCACATTGATTGGTCGTTAGTCGGCGCGTATCCTCCATATGCGAGCCACGCAATTTCGGTACGTGTTTATGTGATGTAAACAAAAATATCAAAACCAGTGTTTTTCTCAAAAAAATTAGTGAAATGGAACAGCAATATAGTTTATTATGAATCAATTCCCTTCCGGTTTTCTTAATCAACAAGTACAAGGTCATTGAATCAAAGGTAAGATGCCGTCAGTTAGTGTTTAATTTTGAACGAGCCGATGAGGCAAAGTGGGGCACTGTGCCCCGTTATAAAGACTTCTAAGTTGTAATATATTTATTTTTTACGTTTTTAGCCAACATGGTCCGTACATACAAGAGGAAGACTAAACAGCATTCGTGGTCTGTGGAAACTATGAAACAAGCTGTACACAGGGTTGTGTCCGGAGAAATGGGCTACAGAAAAGCAGCAAATATGCACAACGTTCCACAAACAACATTAGAACATTATGTTTCTAAATATCGGGACAATCCAGTTTACAGCATCTTTCAAAAGAAATTGGGTCATTTCCAAAGTGTGTTTTCTTACGATCAAGAGAGAGAACTAATAAATTACATAAAACTGATGGAAGCACGGTTTCATGGACTGAATTCACGTGACCTGCACAAACTTGCATTTAAAGTGGCTCAAAAAAATGGAATTCCTCAAAAATTTGATTCAGAGAGTGGTTTGGCTGGTATAGATTGGTTAAAAGGATTCCTTTAAAAAACATCCAGATATTAGCTACAGAAAACCTGAACCAACATCAGCAGCTAGAGCTATGAGTTTCAATAGAGTAGTTATAATATACTACTATATTGAATACTCCCCTATTCTCACTTTTGAGGGTTGTCCAGCAAAAATCTCCATGGCAAAACATCTAGGTTGATCTTTGGAAGAACAAAATACCAAGTTGCGATCCTAGGTCCCTGTCGTATGATCAAATAATTGTAAAACACATTCGCGAGGCACAAAATTATAGTGGATAGGGGTGGAAATAAAATTCAATGGCAACATCTTGTTGAACTTAAACTGCAGTACAATGAAACCTTTCATTTATTAAATAAATTACGAGACCGCCGTATTAACTTCCAAAATGAGTAAATAATAATATCCTGGGCCATTCTTCACACACAGGTACCTGATCACAAATTAATCAGAGCTTTTGCTAAGGAAACCAGATAAATGATATACTAAATATACTACTTTTTGTTTGTATACATAATTGCACCCTGACTCAGGATATGCAGAAATGTTCATGCACACAAATGCATGTCCTGGATGGAATCGAACCCACGACCTGGAGCGTGATTGGTGGAATCTTAACGAACCATGCCAACTTGTCCGTCAAAATTAAATTTACGTTAGCAATCCAAGAGCGAGTGTGTCGCAGCTGTTAAATTTTACAGACAATCAGGAAATATTCCAAGACGGCGAGTATAAGAAAAATAAAATATATGCAATAATCTATTCGATATATTTAATTCGATAATAAAACATTTACACGGTTTTAAAAAAGCTCTGAATGAGAAGAACGCAAACCATATTTTTGAGAACTTGAGAACATTAAATTGAGAACGGTACTCTATTTATTATTAGTCGGAGAAAAACTGGGCTCTTAGGTTTTGTGGGGTGTATGGAACATTTATATTCAAGCTTAATGGAAACCAAAATTCTGTTCTATTTACTATTACAGCTTTTTTAATTTCAAACAATAATCCCACTACTAGACAATTCATATCTGCACACAAAAAAACATTAATTCGCGTAATATTTAAAGACACAAATAAAGGAAACTGTGTAGCGTTAGAACAAATATCTATCCTAAACTGTTCGTCAGCAGGTGAAAGGATAATTAAAGTGTAACTCAAGATGTGATGTGTTAAAGACGAAGAATTGCAAGTAAACATATCGGAAATCGATTTAAATGTATTGATCAAATTTGTTGAAACTTATAATATTTCTAGGGACACACTGATTCTTTCCGGTTTCTGAATAATAGAGATGATTCCTAGGTAAAAAAATAATAATAAACTAATTAGTCCGTTACGTCTCGTGACGTCACATTAGAGTAAAAAGTGTAATCTAACGTGACGTCACGCTGAACTTCAATTTTGGTTAATTGACATAAGTTAATTGACATCAGTTGTCAGCTGATCGCGCTAGCGCAAGGTCGCCGACACACTACTGTGAGCGAGGACAATGACCTCTAATATCGTGAAGTGTAGTTCGTGTAATATTGTTATAAATGAAGTGTTGTCATTTATACACAACAAAATGAAGGTTATGGATGAGGATAGCCTAACCAGAATATGTGAAACAGCTTTTACATCGGATGAAATTTTGGACGCGAAAAAACTACTGTTTGAATCTGTACAAACGACGAGAAAAATCAAGATGAGGAAAAAAGATAAGTCACGCAAGGATATGGGGGATATCATCGAGCTATTGAAATATACGGACGCGACGGATCCAGAACGGATACCGATTTTTGTAGCAAAAGATTTGCATAGGCTCCCCCCGGTAACATTTGATCACTTGGATGCAACTCGCTTATTAAGGGATATTCGGAAGCTTCAGGATGATGTGAGCAGTTTAAAAAGTGAGTGTGTAACGCACAAACATCTTGAAAATGTTATGAAGCAGTCCCAGTACTCCCAGTTATATAAAACTCCTGATAACGTTAACAGGAAACGAGGCGCATATATCTTTTTTTAGCTATCTAGCCTATTGTTGAAACTCGTAATCTATGGTTGAAACACAAATAATTTAGCAGCAACAAGAAATACGTTTTAAGACGGGGACTAAGCTCAATTTCACAAAAATGGGTTTCTTTGAGACGCGAGTATGACGCAACCCAATGAAAATACCTCACACAAAAAATAATGTGGACAGACAAGGGCCTGAAGAAAAATGTTAACCGAATAGAATATTGAAAAGTGCTTTGTATTCCCCACAAAAAAATCGTAAACTAGTGCATAAAAATAAACTTTGGCGTCGTAATTCTCTGTATTTTCAGCGACAACAACTAATTTTTTTTTGAGAATATGTTAGATACTGCATTATATTGAAATGTTAACCGGATAATTATTAAATTTAATGAGTATTTTCTGTATAATCTAAAGAAAACGCAAAAATAAATATCCAAGCGGCAACTAGTCATATTGTCAACACAAATATGATTTACAATTTTCAACCCTATTCCACGCTGTCTAAATGTAGCAATAGCTTACGCGGTTGTTCTTTAGTCGTCGGGCAACGCTCGACCTGCATGGTTGGTACCGGACGCTTTGTGTCGATTTTTTTTATAAGCATTTGAGTATTGCTCTATACAGATAGCAATAGAACACATATTCGTATGCCCTGAGTGCAAGCGTCCTTGGTCGAACGTCTTGGCGATAGCCGCATAACCATAGTATACATACAACAAAAACAAACATGAAGATAAATCAACTAATCCCAAGAATCTTATATCTATGGATATTTCATTACCTTATTATATCTGAAGACGAAAAATTTCACCTTTATTACGTCACACATACATTCTTTTTCAGTGACAACCATTGAATTATTACGCTATTCAATGGTGACAACGTTGTTAGCTATTTCAGGACAAACTTGGGACATATACATTTTATTATGTAGTTAGTTGACTTTCTACCACCTACTACTTTTAATTATATAGTCAACACAAATATGATTTACAATCTTCAACCCGTATTTTTTCGATTTGGAGTGGACAAACCCAAAAGTTAAAATTAGAAGTCATTGAAAGGGATGACAATTTCTGGAATCATAAAATGAAACATGAGTTGGTTCGATTTTATATGAACTGCCTTCTCCCAGACATACACGTGGCATGCCTATACACGATGGTATTGTATCAGTAATGCAAAGCAGTTTACTATTCGGGCAGATACAGAATAAAATTCAGTCAAGATTTCTAGATTTTTCTGAATTTAATACATCAGTAGCACGGAATCTTTGCCAAGCGCTTATCTCCTAAAAGCAGTGTTTCTCATTAATGTTTTTAGGCTCGTTGATGCGCTTGTAGTGTACCTAACTTGATTAGCCGTTCTTAATCGATCGACAAAGATAAGCAATTGCTGATGTGGACGGTATCCGGATGGGTGACCGTCTAGTGGTATTTCAACTCGAGCATTTTCCGTGCTTTAGGAGGCACGTTCTCGTAGAATCGAGGTTCTTTTTTATGCATGCGGTCTACCTTCCGTTCCGTCTTTGCACGCTCCATATTCACGGTCGCCAGATCTCGTAGAATCGAGGTTCTTTTTTATGCGTGCGGTCTACCTATGGTCTCATCTGAAGACTTTAAAGAAAACTCATAGGTAGAGGGTTGAAGGAAATTTACTAATTAATTACTATTACAAAAAATTATGTACAAAATGACGTGGAAAAATCGATAGAGTGACAAAACAAAAAGCTTTGTCAAATAAAGTTTAAATTATTATTTTTCTGTAGGGTATGAAACCTCTACACACGTAAAGCCGTTGTTCTCGGCTATCACTAAATTGTGTAAGTCGTTATGCTAGTTGGAGATCTCTTAGGCGGCTTGGAAACTCACACTAGCCTATCTCCACCAATTTGCAGTGGCCATGCATGGTGGAATATCTGTCCATTCTTTTCAGTAGTATTCCTGTTACCTTTATTCTTATTTCACTCAGCAGTGATTATGTGCTGATGATGATGATGTTTGTTATGATTACTTCTGAATAGAGATTTAATGGTACTCTACGAAATGTCAATACGCTATACACGTTGATATCTCTAATATGTATGTATGTACTATCAATCTTCCCCATACCGTCATATTATGTAAAAAAAAACATCACAGAAAATTACCAAGAACTTATTAAAATATTATATTTCCTTGCCATTTAACGTTAAATGTATCTGTTTACACCAAAATCCTAAGGTTAAATTACACCCGAAGGTGAGGATTATTTTTACCAATGATTGTCCGAAACGTGTCTTCAGACGTCGAGCACAAACCGCTGGCTGAAAGCGGCCGTGATTCTGTAAAGCTTGCTAAGATAGTACAATACAAGTTCTCATAGAATTACGTAAACGCGATAGTTACGTCAATTCTTTGCAAACTTTACACTCGGGGTACTGATGCCTACGTATGTGTGTATCGGCGAAGATTTGGCTGCGTTCAGTAAAAAATATATAACGGTTGTATCAATGTCCCCCTATTCCCTCTAATGGGAAATTAAATTTAAAGTCGCGGCAACTCACATACATAAAATATGGCAGCTTTAAAACTTGATTATATCATGGATTATTAGTAATCCTATCTCTTCGGTAGGTATGTAAAAAGGAGAATGACCATTTTCTAAGGGGAATTCCACTTCGAAAATGTTTGTGTCACAATGATTTATTTTTTATTTTGTAGAAAAAATACTATATTTTCATAATCAGTAAACAGTTTTAATTTTCTGACCCGGGTTTAAGAGCTTTTTTCTTTTTTCTGATGCAGAATTTAAGATTATAAAATGCAAAAAATGGCTATTTACATAGTTTGTTTTAGTAATTCAATGGTTTAGAATTAGTAAGTCGGTAATCTTAAGGTTTTTTAATGGAGGCCACTAAAAAATACAATTTGTGTTTATTGTGATGTTTTGCAAAAGATTAAACGTAGGTATGCTAGACTTTTTGGCGGGATCTTGCAAAGTCACATAGCGTCTTCGTTTTATTTCCATAAATTCCTGTAATTTCAGGTTAATGCATATTATCAGTGGTGTTTTATCCAATAAAGATCAATCTATGTGCACACAAGTTCAGTGAAATTAATTATGTATATTGTGACTTTTCAAGTTATCTCAAAAGGTCCGTGAGAAGTTTTAGTACAATGACAACTATTTTACTAAAATATATCTGTTACGGACGGTGACTGATAGTGCGGACTATATGAAAATGATTTATTTAGTGACCAGAACTAAAATATAACTTGACACTGGCAAAAATAAGTCCTCATAAAAAAGATTTGGTAGCCAAACTTACCTATTCAAAATATAACTCGACACTGGCAAAAATAAGTCCTCGTAAAAAAGATTTGGTAGCCAAACTTACCTATTCAAAATATAACTCGACACTGGCAAAAATAAGTCCTCGTAAAAAAGATTTGGTTGCCAAACTTACCTATTTATAATATAACTCGACACTGGCAAAAATGAGTCCTCATAAAAAAGATTCGGTTGCCAAACTTACCTATTTATAATATAACATGACAGTAGCAAAAATAAGTACTCATAAAATGGATTTGGTTGCCAAACTTAAAATTAAGAAGATTTTATTTTTCGTAAAATAAATTAATACTTTTAAGAAATTATTTTATGTTACTTGTTACTTTTTATAACTATACTATTATCGTAATAGGTTCTTACATTACATTCTGTTTGGAAAATAATCATTGTCATCAAACACAATTATAAATAAAATGTGTATTTGGCATTTCTGCTACCTTTAACCGACGAATATTATCTAATATCACTCTCGTAATTTCGTTTCATCATTACTAGCGTTATTCATCAGAAAAAGCTATATAGACCGTATTTAACTACGACAAACCTAATTTAACACCTGGCAACATTCGATATTAATAAAACTGTGATTCGAATGGCGTACGGTTTCAGATATCTGTGGTGCGGAAGGCGTACCTACAGGTGTAAAGGAGTTCAAGCGAATATATTATTAATGCTGTTTTTAATCCTCGGGATAGAAAAATATTAATATTTTGTGAATGAACATAATAAAATAAGACTTGATTTTTGAATCATATTTAATTGAGACACGCGATGACACAATAGTGGGCCCAAATATGGTCAATCTCCTTTGGTTTATATACCTTTTTATCTATAAAATAATTTTTTACACGTTTTGTAACAAAACGTCATTTTCAATCATATTTAACCGGGAGCACATTTCAGCGGAGGGTGCAATACGAATTGTGAGCAGTTTGCTCAGTAGTGGTGAACAGTTTAAGTTACATATATTAGGTCATTACATATGAAATTGGCGTTTTGTACGGGAGGAATATAAAGTCAATTTTTATTTTGTAAAATATATTTAATAAATCAAAGTATGCACCGTTGTTATCTATGCACTTTTGCCATCCCATAGGTAGTTTATTGATCCCTTTACTAAAAAACCATGGGGGCGAGAATTAATAAACTCTTTGAAGGCGGTTTGGACTGCCGCATCGGAGTAGAATTTTTTTCCTTGTAAAAAGTTTTCCAAATTCCGGAAAAAATGGTAATCTGTTGGAGCAAGGTCCGGGGAGTACGGTGGATGTCACAAACATTCCAATTGTAGCTCATCTAACTTAGCGGTTGTTTGTTGTGCAGTGTGTGGTCTTGGGTTGTCGTGAAGCAGCAGTGGCCTAGAGCGATTGACCAATCTCGGTTGTTTAGCAGCTAGTTCTTTCTTCATGGTTTGCAGTTGCTGACAATAGATATCTGCCGTAATCGTTTGGCCAGATTTTAGAAACCTGTAGTGAACGACAACGGCGCTAGTCCACCAAACACTCAAAAGTAACTTTTTCTGAGTCAATTTTCGTTTAAGGCAGGATTTGGCTGGGTCTCCAAGGTTCAGCCATTGCGACGAGCGCTTCCGATTATCGTACAGTATCCACTTTTCATCACAAGTAATGATTCGATTTAAAATCCCTTCATTATTGAGTCGGTTGAGCAAAGTAACACAGCAGTTGACGCGTGTTTGCAAGTTCGATTCACTCAATTCATGAGGTACCCATCGTTCAAGTTTTTTTACTTTCCCGATTTGCTTCATGTGGATTAATACAGTTTTATCACTTACCCCGAAGCCTGCAGCTATCTCTGAAGTGCTTTATAATGGATCCGCATCCACAATAGCCTTTAATTCTTCATTTTCCACTTTGGTCTTCGGCCGTCCACGGGGTTGGTTCTGAAGGTCGGCTTTTCCGGAACGAAAACGTTGAAACCAAAAACGTACAGGGAATTAATATGGCTTACCGATGTACCTGCGCAGAAAATACATTTTCAAAGTGCGGGAAACGCTATTGGCCGACAGCTGCCGTCATGTTAGCGCGCGCCGTGCGGAGGGCCGTGACTTGCGAGTGAGATAGAACTAACAGCTGCAGTGTATTATGAACCTTATAGTAGTGATCTAAGGTTGATTGTAAGTTTGAAGCATTCTTTCGTTAATCTTCGGGGCCATACTTTCTTTTCTGTGCGAACGAAGATTCACGACGCGCCATATAAGTTGAGTAATACTGTACCGTGCTTTCTTTTGCGACACCAGCGCCGTACACATAATTAATCTTTCGAGCTGTTTCTGCAGCACTGGTGCCACGGCAGAACTCGTACTCGTAAATATACCGATATTTCATGTTTTCCATTGTGCGGTAATAAGCGACGCCAAAGAAAAAAATAATGAGGAAAATTTATAAATTTGAATTTGGAATTCTTAACCAAAGAGGAGATATTTGAGATCAAAGTGGTCAGTACGACAAAACGCTAATTTCATATGTAAGGACCTAAATAATTTATACTGTTATGAAAATAAATAGATAGATTATTATATGTCTAATATCAATGATATTTTTTTTTGAAAATTGTTCATCGTCTCATATTATGTATCAACATGTCAATACATTAAGAAATCCGTATCTATTCTGATTTCCTTACATATACTATGCAATTTTCCAAAAGTACACACACATCAGTCATTCCACATTCTAGGTTGTGTGAGTGCATTCGTCGTTTGAAATCGTGAGCTGTCCGCGCCTTAAATATATTCTAGGCCGTTTGACAGGAAAAGCTGAATCGCTATGTGTCAAAACCTAGCCAGTTTAGCGATAGTAAACATTATTTATACTTATACAGGATGTTGTTTTTGTTTAGGCCAAAATACCTATAATAATATTTATAGTAGAAACCTACTCATATTGAGTATCAATGACGAGCCTCTGCTTCCCGATTCCTCTCCTTTTCCCACATCATATGTGTGAGCGAGAAAAGAACTTCGGGAATCTTCTACATACTTCGGTGACGTATCGCTGAACGCGTGTGTGTGAGTAAACGTAACGCGCGCGTCTCGCAATCCCGCAAGATTTAGTACGAAAGACGCTACAGACCGAGGAGCATTAAAACTTTGTGATTTGTTGTGAAATAGTGGTGCTTATTACTGTGTTGGATTACAATAGGAGTTCCTGGAGTTCCTGGTAAGTCCTTACCTTTATCCTAGGAGGCTCCTCGTTTTCCATATTGATATTTTAACGCAAAAACCCACCAGTTTTAGTCGGCGACAAGCGACCCAGGAGCGGTAGTACAAAAAATATTTTCTCCAAAAATGGACTTATTTCCATTAAATACCGTGAATGCGTTGAGAAATACCTTATTCAATTTGAAATAAAATTACCGCACAGTATGTTCACTAGGCACGTGCACAGACTAGAGCTAGGTGCAAGCCGCCATCGCCCCACCCCTTAACTTCCTCGCATTTCCGTTAATATTATTTTAATTTTTATTATTATAAAAAAATAAAGTATTTTTTTAGCACCAGTATCACATGTATTATCGACCCTGAGTCGCTCGTCACTGACCAAAACAACGACCTGTATACTCGCTGACCTTCAAAGCTGCAAACAAGCCCCTACAGAAAATGTTGGTCAATGTTCCTTAAGAATAGTCTTGCTTAGCAAAACTATTGACAGAAATTTATATTATTTTCCAACAAAAAATAAGCTGAGTTCTAAGACGAGTAGCTACTATGCCAGACCTAGCACAAAATAGATTCATGATGGAACTCGACCCTAGAGCAGCAACTATTCACATTTTCCGGCTCACTCATACTCGCGAGTAACCAATATAATATTTTACAAAAATGATTGTAGACCCTAGATTAGCAACTATTGTTACCCTTGCTACGTTCATTCTTGTTTTTTGTTTTCTTTTTATGGAAATTTTATGCCCGTAAATATGTTTTTGTTTTTCTTTTTATTTATTTATTTCTTTTAATGTAGTATGATTTTTATTTTTGTATAATACCAATATTATTTTAATTTATCCATTGTTTTGCTTTTATTACAATATTTAATGTTTTGTGGTTGTTTATTTATTCATTTAAAGTGTTGTAGTGTATATATTAGTGATCCTACCGTGTTTTCACTTGCCGGCCCCAACGGAAGATCAGCGTTGGTTATACGTACACCTACGTATAGCCAACACATGCTGAGTTGGAGGACCGATTTGTTGCAATATTTTACTTCTTTTTCCGTGTAATATTTATGTCACAAATAAATTTGATTCTATTATACTGTTTTGAGGTTAGGATGATATCGGTAACAGTTCACATTTTCCGGCTCACTCATACTACTTGCGAGTAACCAATATAATATTTTACAAAAATGATTGTAATTTTATATCATTGCATGAATACAATACATATCGTGTTTTTTTTCTAGCCAGTATGGGCAATTTCTGAACTAGAGGTCTTAGAGAAAAGGGCTGAAAGAAACCATGGACTGAATTTGCAAGAAAATAAATATGGCATTTTTTTTTATCTTCGATATTCGGCCTCTACGTCTCAATATAGATGCTTTGCAGTGTTCATCGTTTTCCGATGTCTTCGACCGTGCTTATGAAAGTTTTTTGGCGAAGTGGAAAGATCAACAAGAATTTATAAAATACTTTGAAGAAGAATGGCTGATTATGAATCGCAATTTCTATTTAGGAGTCCTTCCAGGTACTCCAGTAACTAACAATGCACTGTAAGCATTTAATCGAACTATAAAAGACGACCATACCTTACGTGAGCGTCACTCACTGTCGCGATTCCTGGTGGTCGCAAAAGATATGGTGACCGAATGGTCTAACATTTATAAAAATAATAAGTCCATTTCTCAACAACCCACCATTACTCTCAAACAATGAACTGAAGCGTATCAATGGGCTAAACTGCCTAAAAGACTACCCGTCAATCAGATACACACAGACTCAGCGAAGATAACATGGAATTAGACATGCGCGCCGCGGGCGGCGCCGTGCGTAGGTCACGCCGCCGACGCCGAGTTCAGGCACTCGGCGCGCCGATTTTGGGTGTTAAAGTTTTATCCATTTTGCACATTGTTTAAAATTTGAAATGTCAATACTGGGCGGGAGAAGAATATGGCGGGCGTGTGAGGGGCAATCCGATTGCTCGTATTGTGCTTGTTGTGGATTGAAATTCCGCATAGGAAAAATGAAAATGTTGGATTGGGAAAGCATAAAAGACGATTCCACCACCGTGCACTATGGATCGCGGTTAAAAAAATTACATTGAAAATAATTGTCATTATAGGGCGCGCGTCCCTCGCGTGAGCCATAAGATTAAAAAACAAAGCTAGCTTTAGAGGCATTTTAGAGAGCTAGCAATATTTCTTTTCATTTGTAAGGATTGTTTTTATACCACTGACAAATGTGGCAAACAAGCATAAGGCCCGCCTGATGGTAAGTGGTTACCGTAGCCTATGTACGTTTGCAATACCGGGGGATAACCCGCGCGTTGCCGACCCTGCAGAAATCTTTTCACACCCTTTTTGAAGAACTCCATGCTGTACTCCATTGGGAAAACAACGACGGGGAACTCATTCCACAGTCTGAGCGTCCGCAGAAGGAAGCTCCTTCGAGACCGCACAGTACGAAACCATTCTGGTCGTTGCTAGAAAAAACTTCGCTGAACTGAGTCTAAAGGCCCAAACTGGTATCCAGGTGCCCTTTTTGCCCATTCCTTGAACATTAGTAAAAGGATCGGGATCGTTGGCGTCAACATTTCTAGCGGCATTAAGCTGGCATCCAAAAAGCTTGAAGTGCTCAACAGAGCGAGGCAGTACTTCACATCGGGGCAAAGGCTGCAACTTTATAAGTCGCAAGACCGGCCCCTAAACTGTTTAATGCCACCCGGTAGGTGTAACTGTCCTACATTCTTAAAACAGTATACCTGTAAACATCTATTGGGTTTACCAATCAGGCTGTAGTAGTTGATAATGTTACCGAATTGTTTACAATAACGCCCATCATAAGTTACGAAGGTTCGTCAATCAAAAGTATTCAAAGTAATAACCCGTTCCGAGAACTGTTAGAGGAATTTGTTGACATTACTAAACCGATTTCATTCACAGAAAAAGTGCCGACGCATTTCGTTAAGCACTATAGTTTTGCCACCAGACAAATATAATAGAGTAAGGGAGGAATTTCTTCATATGCAGGAATTAGGTATATGGTCTGCATGTCAAGAAGTCAATGGGCCAGTCCACTACACGTCGTCCCGAAAAAGAACGGCCAGATACGGTCCCGATACCGATACCGACGCACATAGGTCGATTTCTAGGATTTGGGCGGCTATGAGTCAATTTTCCAAAGTTAACTTACAACTAAATTAATGAATATTCGCACCTAGTAATGCGCGTGGGGTACTTCATAGGGCGGAAATTTAAAGTCGCAGTCGCTTTGCGCAAGCTGTACACGTTTTGTTATCGGGCCGCTCATAGCGAAACAAACATTTCAAAGTTAATATTTCATGTTACACAGTGCAGTTTATAAGTTAAAGTGATTGATATGGACAAACCAATCAATAAACGAAAATTTTGAATGCTTAGAAAATTATTTGTTATTGTGTTACGGGGACTCATATGATACTAAACAATACCTAAAGCATACATTTTCATATTTTAAGACAGTAGTAAAAAAGAGATGGTCTAACGCACACAACACCCTTAAAAATTTCTTGAAAGCAATAAATCGTGGATAGAAGGAACATTCGATTCATACCCATAAAAACGCTTGACAGACCAGCCCCCCTAGACAAGATGGTTGTCGATAATCATCATCGTTAGTAAACTATCAACATTTGTATGACATTGACATAAGAGGTTGTTAAAAATCACGTGATATTTCGATTTGAAATGTCAATCCCATACAAATGTTGATAGTTTATAAACATCTTGTCTACTGGCCCAGGGCGACCTACTAAAACATTCTAGAGCGGCAGCCCAAGGTAAATTTTGACAAGTGATCGTAAAGTGTCTGCAAATCATACTACTTGTTAGTTTATGGTAAATATAGAAGGGAAACACATGTACCATCGACATATACCTACGTCGACAGATTGCGAAACATTGTACATAGCCTGGCGGCCTGAGCTACGAGCGGGCAGCAATTTTACAAAAATATTTGTACATCGCGATCTCCGTACTTGTACTCATGTATTAATTCGTAATGATATGTTAAAAAAATCTTTATAACCTACTTACGATGGCCGCTACCGCGTTTTAAGTAGATCTGATAAGGTATTCAAAGTACAATTAGCAAATAGGAATATTGATATTTCAATGGATAGGCTGAAACCAGCATGTCTATTGACAGAATCAGACAATAGTGAAAATTTATGTATACCAGTAACAAATAGGGATATACAAAAACCTACACTTGTTAAGAGTAGAGATAAGTCACAAGACTTATACCACATGCAGTGGCAGAGTAGTTAAGCCAAGTGTGCGTTTTCGCATAACATAAACATTTTTTTGCTAATTAGAATAGAGATTCTGACAGATTTTTTAACATAGTATAATTATGACTTACTCTCACTCAACATATTAACGAGTCAATAACGATTAACTATTGTAATGGGAAAGAACCAGTCCAAAACCCAGGAGGTTATTATCGCCCAAAATGGTGCAGGTAATTCTGCAAGTGCCACTAATACAGAAACTGATTCCATGGAAAGTAAAGTGCATATTACACACATAATTACAATCGTATAATTATTAGTGTGTATCACAATATTCGTGTTGTTCAGAAAATGTGGTAAAATGATTATTAAAAAAAAGAAGGTAATGAAACATCTTGCTATTTTTTTAGGTATTTTAATATTGTCTCACCTCATTTAATGGTTGACTTTAGAAATGCTGCAGCACTATTAAATAAATTCCATCCTATCTTGGAGGATAGATAGCCTTAATGCTGCGAATATAATCCAAAGAGCGTTGCGATTTATGGAGGAACCTAATAGCTGGAGAGCCAATGAACCCTGCGAGTAACGGTCTTCCTGTAAGGTATAATCATCTTGGTCAATTTATTAATGAAAGAAGACGTTATGTTTACCTGTATTGACGGTAACTTACTTCAATTAAATAATTTCCGAGTTTATTTATAGCATTTTAATGTGCCAATATTCACGAATATAAAACACCAAATATCATTGGTATACACTGGATTCGATAACTATGCCAACTTCCATAAAGAAATTGGCTATGTCCTTTGTATATTGTGTTTGTCCACGCTGCGACAGTTGCACAACAGGAAATTCAATACACCTTACCAAATCTTCTTTTGGAAGCACTGTATAACTTTTGATTGTAATTTTAATTAACCATTCCTTAATTTACAACAAATATGTACAAAATACAATCTATATATAGAAAATTTCCTCAAGCCTGCCGCTGCTTCCGATTAACGGCAGGGTTCCCAGAAGGCTGGCAGCGTTTCCTCTTTGGATAGCCAAGCTGACGCGTTGGCGGAAAAAGCTCCCCGCCCGCTGGTCTCCGGAGGTCTCGATCAATTTTGATGACAAGGTGCGAGCAAAACGGCGAGCTTCGGACCCCCACGGTCCCATGGTCTCGACCGCAAAAGGCACAAAAATATAGTTGGGTCCAATCGATGCGTATTTTTTGAATTTTGAATTTTCCGCACTGGCCGCAGCTGCCCCTGCAGCTTTACAAGTCGCCGGTAAGTGAGATGGCGCGAGTGTATCGACACATGTGGCATCCCACACCAGCGACTTGCCGACACTCCAAGGGATCAAAGACATACCATCCGGTCTCTTGCCATCGCCCCGCGCAATACCGACTGGTTCCAGTACGGAAGGCACGTTAGCGACAACAAGAGCCCTGCGGATAATGTCGTTAATAGCCGAGTGCCGTGATATTCGACCAGCACTTAGAGAGCACGAAAGCCCATGGTGGCCGAGCTCGTTGACGAGATCTCCGCAGCGGCAGCGATGAGGTTGATTGGTCCTGCAACCAAGACGAAGACAAATACACAGACTTAATGTTATACGGTCTAACATTGTTCCAGTATTTGTTGATGGAATAGCTTGTAGCCAGTGACCTGAGTCACTCTGAGAGACAGCTAACAAGCGCGCGCGGTCTGTATCTATAGAAAAGTTAGAAAATAAATTTTGCCAGGTTTTTTCACAAAGAGGCTTGTCCCACGCTCTCTGAGAGTGACTCAAGGTCGGAATATTTGTGCCTGGACAAGCTGCCTGCCAGGCGTCTCTAGCATCGGACAGGTAAGAAACCTCAACAGATCCAATAGAAGGGTCCAAAACAGAACTGACGAGGTTGCCCACACTGTATACCGAGGATAGAAACGCCGGTACTGATATGCTTGAAATTTTCCGCACTCCTAGGCCACCATAACACACGGGTAGGGTGGCCTGAGACCACACTTTGTTTTCATAAAAACTGCAATTTAGAATTTTGGAAAGTGACGTTTTGATCATATTATCCAAAGTATCTAATATGTGATCAAATTTAAATAAGTGCGTACTGCGGAGCAAATAGGTAAACTTTGGCACGAAAAGGCAGAGTCGAACAATAAAAAATGCATAGTGAGCATTAATTTCATAAAGTCTATTTGAAGAGTCATTAAAATTTTGAATCTTTTTCTCAAAGAAACTAGGAATGGATTCGTCTAAGACTGGGGCTCCAAGAAGATGAAGCGACTCCTTTGACAGTAACTTAATATTGGGAGCCAAAACATTAAAATTTTGAATTAATTCTGGTTTTTCAGATTCTGGGAAAGAATCTAAAATAAGGAGCTCACATTTGGAGCTATTGAATTCTAGGCCAATCTTTTTAAAATTTTCTGTCAATGTTTTAAAATCACTGAGAACGGAAGCCGCATCACCCCCCAGCGTACCGTCGTCTAGATACCATACATTAAATTTTGATTGTAACCCGGAAATAATTGGATGGATGGCCAAACTGAAGATAGCTGGACCGAGAGGGTCGCCCTGTTGACAACCCATGGCGGAAATAAGTGGGTGTTCTCTGAAAAAAAGTTTTGATGGATGCCCATAGCATTGCCAAAGGTAAGGATATATGTCAGGGCAGATATCCCGAATTTGGGTCAATAAAGCACCCCTATCGACAGAGTTAAATGCATTTTTTATGTCAACTTTAAGCAGCACTTCACCTCCGTTATTTAAAAGAAAGGTCCGAGCCGCATGAACAGCTGCCTCACAACCTCCCTTTGAGCCAAAACCGAGTTGAATGGGCTGAAATATTTCCGAAAGTTTCGGGAGAATGTGACGACAACAAATTTTGGAGGCCATACGACGGATAGTATTACCCACAGCGATGGGTCTTACTCCGCCATCTTTTTTGGATAGCGCGCAAAGGTTGGCCCCATAAATGATCTCAGTGAATGGGCTTGGCACCTTTCCTGCCAACATTAAATTTATAAGAGAGGTTAATTTTGATAATAATTTGGTACCAGCGTCTCCGGCGGCACCACAGACAAGATCTTTGTAATGCTGTGGTGTAAAACCGTCGAGGCCGCCAGCAGAACCAGGTTTAAATGACATAATGACACTCAAAAGATCTTGGGCGTTACAATTTAGACAATTTTGGTCTAAAGATGGGGGATCCGGGAGGTTTATATTTGAAAGCGGAGATGGATGTTTTGATTCTAAAGCAGACAGGGTTTCAGGTGTGTCTGCAGCGACAACATCACTCGAAAATAGCAGATGTGCTGCCCCCTTGAAATCGCCATCGTTCGCTTTAGTTTCGATTTTCCTGATAGTGTTTGCCTGATTATATTTTTTTTGAATTTTGGGAAAATTTGGAATAATATTATCAGTTGAGTCTAATATTGAGCAGTTATTTTTAATTTGTTGTGTGAGAGAAATCTCATTTTTCTGGCGACTAGGGACATGCAGCACTCTGTACGAAAAAGTAAGCAGGTCTTCCCAAGCACTTAATGAATTTATACTGAGAATTTTGTCTATACATACACTTAAAGCTGAAGCCACGCAGATACGTGCTCCGCGTGGGATTCGCTTTAATACCGGGACATTATTCTTTAGCGAACAAATTAGTTGCGAAAACGGGAGGTCAGTAGAAGAAGAATTTGGAGCCGAAATATATACGTCCGAATTGGTGGAGCCGGTTTGATGGATAAGGTTTGGAATAGGTTTGTGTACCTTTCCGACATGAATTTTTAACCCACGGTTGCCACGAAAATATCGAGGTTCCGGACACTGCTCACATTTTAATAAATTTTCTCGCGATGTGTCACTTGCCTGGCTACAAGGTTGTGGGTCCGAACTGGTACCAGGGCCAATACGTACGCCCAAAGGGAGCATATAGGTATTACACAAAAACTAAACAATCCTACGATCTTCGGACGGATGATGAAGACTGCCCAGAGCCGAGCAGGAAGGGATGCTGCGCTGGAGGCGGCAGATCACCTCCCGGCTGGATATGGGCAGCGCACGCCGACCGCAGATCTGAAACAAAACGAATTATATTAATATTAAATTATTAAAATTATGATTCTGAAAAAATTTTGATACGTCAAGATTGACGCTGTCAGTTCGAATTTCAATTGTATGCTAGTTTGATTTAGAAGAATTATTTTAATTTTGATAACATGACAGCCCGGGCTGTCCCATGAAAAAGTGTCTTTTTTCTTATATAATATAAATTCTGTGGAACCAGTTCCACAAAATGTATATTATGTTGACAGATTATAATAGTGACACGATTTTAATACAGAAATGTTACTAGCAAAAAAAAAATGCTAAACAAGTAGATTATTTCGAACGAGAGCGACGAAATGGCGGCCGATTGCTACCGATTTTTAAAGACATAGACAGACTTGCAGAAGCTCATTGAAACAGCTACTGTTTCTCGCATCACGAAAGAAAAGTTTGGTGAAACTGGCGGAAACCGTCAAAAACTGAAATTGTCAGTTTTGACAGAGTAAATAAACCGGGAGATACTGACACAAATTTTCTGGTCATTTGTACCAGTATGGCGACCCTTCAGGGGTCTAACTACGTAATGACGAAAAGGAAAATGATGGTCATAGCGCTGGTACCGGCGGCCCAATGGCGTGGGCATTAATCAAACCTTTGCGGTGGTATGGCGGCCATTTGAAGTCGTCGGGAAAGTATGGCATGGAAATTTTCAATATGAAGGTAGATGAAATTACAAGTATTTTCGATCCGCTTGCAACAGTCTCATCCTATTCTCTACCGTCGCCTCTCGATAACCATTATACAACTTCACAGTCATGTGTTAGGTCTTTGGAAAAACCAAACATCTATCATAGAATCTGAATACGATTATTAAAAAGAACCGAGGAATTAATTGATAAGCAACACAAAGCTATTAATTAGCATTTGATGAACCTAGACAATGCAACATGTTTCGAAACAGGGAATTCAAGACAACTTCGACATTAATCTGTTTACATATTTGCTTCATGCACATTAACAGCAGTTATCGCAAACAACACATTACGAAACCTAAAGAGTACATAGAATTTGTTAGCAGATACCATTATCGACATATATCATGGCCGATTCTACCCTCATTACAACTCAAACGAGAGCTAGGTACCATTGCGAGTCAATGACCGAAGGATTGAGCACTGCCTATAGATGATATACAGAACAACCTCAGGAATATATATCAGTTATTAGCAGTGAAAACAAGGATATAAGAACGTCTTTTTAAAATCAGGGTCCCTCTTGTGAGCCAGAATGCTCTCGAACATTACAAACTGTTTAGTATTCTACTAAATCTGCGGTCTTGCGAACTCCAGTCATTCATTCATTCACATCTCATTCTTTGTATATCGGTCTCACTCTCTTCCGTTTTAACTACATATGAATGAACACGCGTTCTTGGTATTTAAAATAAGTAGTTAGCCATCAATAAAAATCGTTTTCTACAAAATTCAAAAGAGTATACAATAAAATAAAAAGTAAATTAAAAACAATATCATTACATTAATTTATTATATTATCATCTAGACTAGACTTGTTTCAGCGGTGAGGATCGAACTCGAGATCGCAGTTGAACGTTATTCAACTAGCTACGCCGCCACCGCTCTAGCCAAATAGCCAAAATAGCTGACTAACTAGCGCCGCGGGCTTTTACACCACATATAGCTGGCTAGCTAAGCTATTGAAATGTCGGCATCGCTAAAATTGTAAGCATGGTGACGCTATGACTACTCCGGTCACATAGCGACCCTACTACGTATAAAAAAGGACACGAAGTGGTCGACCGCCCGTACGATTTAACATTTGAATATTATAACAATATAACATGATTTTTGTACACTTATTTTAAATTTTTTGTTAGAATGTATTAGACTATAAACATTTACACATATTTAATGTTTTTTTACATTTTTATCGTGTACTAAGGTATTAGAAATATAATTGAAAGATTGTTGAAATTTTGTTGTGAGTGCAGAACCAACATTTCGCAATCTGCTTATTAACCAACTTCATTTTCAGTTTAATGTTCAATTTATTTAAGCTTAAGTACCTATTAAGTAGTAGATTACGAAATTGTAATCTAGGTTAAGATGTTTTTACCTGCAGACATAATTTTGAGACACATTAGTTCGTGAAATTTTGTCAGTCTAAGGAGGAACAGATAATAATTGCTCAAAATTTCACGGAAGTAGAGGCAAACGTGTGGCGTTAAAGCATGTTGACCATGATCATAACCGGGTACTTCTGTTCATCATGGTGTGTTTTCCGAAAGGTTCGACAGGGCGTTGGGCGACTATTCCGTAGTCGCATGAAATCGTGGCTTCGCGAAGAGACTAGCGGGCCGACACCAACTCTTACCCACGTCCAGGTGTTCCAGCCGGTAGCAGCACCAGCAGCGGTCGCAAGTCTTGCACCAAGTTCCGCCCCTGTTGCTACTACGTATAGAGAATACGCCACACCACACATCACAACTATGTTCCGTTCAAGTGAGGCCATCCGGCCACACTTTTCGTTGTAGAACGATGAAGGAAACGCGTAAGCACCGTGAAAATCACGCTGTTTGCGTGAAAAATACACCTAACAGCATTCTGATAGCACTACGTGTTTCTACTTTCGGCTTAGACGACTAATTATTATTTTAGCGCTAAAGAAAACTTTAGTTGACTCTAAAAAAATGGGACATAACCTTTGCCTATGATAGCTTCTCTATACGTAGTAATAATAGCACAATGGTTGCTAACCATTACACGTGACGATTATGTTTATGTGAGTGAACCCACAGTATCAATTAACCGATTTTTATTTTGCTTTTTAATTCTTTCATCTCTAAAGCAAAGTTATATCTGAAAAGTGTACCGTATACATGCATATTATTTTGTTCAGTATTAAAAGCATGTAATTATAATTTTTGAAAATGTATCTATGATTAATATGTGTGTGTAACCAGTGTTTATTTTATTTGTTATATTTTTAACGGTGTTCGTTGTAAAGTTTTTATTTTGTTCCATTTTTGTGTTAGCGTGCGTGCCCTTACGTTTAACGGTAATACAGTTGATAATTTTGTTATAATATAATTTGTAATAAATTGTATTGCGATAAATAATTCTAAGTAGCGGATCAAGTGCACCTGACGACACAGCTAACGATCGTATTACCTAGGTTACGTTATCAGCAGAGTCGTCGACGTGCGATGGTCATTTTGCACGATTGATAGAATAAAGTTTTAACCTTGACTTTTGTAATTAAAATGTTTAATTTTTTTTTTTCAAAAAGGGAGTGTCATATATGGGCTCTTAGCTTTATCCCGACAATATAAATAAAACGTTCGCCGAATGCGCCGGCACAATCGTCACACATAGTCGCCACAGTCACCCACTCTCATCCAATTCTCAACCGTTGCATTTTGATAACGACACGTGTCTTGTTATTATTGTTGTACACTTCCTATATAGCGTAATAAAATTATATTCGCAAGTTGGAGTTTTGTTGACGCTGCCCACACAGTAACCTAAATAATAGGATTGGCTACATAAAAGTCCTAAATTAGGATTAGCCATACGAAGAATCCTAAATTGGTGACCCCGTCGTGATTATCGCGAGTAAATAAAAAAACTGGTGACATAAGAATTTTTGCGAGTGATTACAAGGATTAAATATGGCAACCCAAGTGCACCAGGCTTAAGACATAATGGCGATTACATTGTCATCGCACATTCCCGAATTTTGGCCAGATCAGCCACGTGTATGGTTCATCCGCGTCAAGGCCATCGTGGCACCACAAAAAATGGCAGAGGACGCAAAATTTGATTTGGTCGTCGCGAAACTGCCAAAGGATATTATCGTGCAGTTAACAGATTTCTTGTGCAGCCCACCAGAGACAGGAACATACCTGGCAAATAGAAAAATAAATTGGAGAAATGGAGTTGGGTGATCAAAAGCCCTCACACCTTCTCCGCCGGATGCGAAATCTTGCCAGGGATAAACCGGATGACACATTAAGAGTGTTGTGGAAAGGTCATTTGCCAACAACGGTGCGAGCGGTATTATCGGTTTCGGAAACGAAGACATTGGAGAATTTGGCAACGATTGCCGACAACGTCGTCGAGGCTACTCGCACTAACAATATAACGGCGATCTCAGATACACCAATGGCATTACAGACATCACAGAATGCCAGTGCTATAGCAAGCCTTACTGCCGAAGATGCAATAATTAAGTGCAAGATTATCAAGAAGGGAGCGTTCTCGTTCATGTTCTCGAAATGACAGAATTCGTTTCCATAATTCATTTCGTTCCACATCAAGACACCGCACGCCTGATCCTCCTTTACGGTTATGCAGTTACCACTACCGTTATAGTCAGAGGGCTCATAAATGCGTGCCACCTTGTTCGTGGAAGCCGAGAGGAGATGCCAGATACATGAAGTCGGAAAACTAGACGCGAGGTACAGACTTCAGCGGAGGTCTGTGCCGTTACACCCTGCAGACGCCTTTCACTGATGGACTATAATACAGGACTACAATTTCTTGTGGACACAGGTGCAAATGTGTCAGTGCTCCCAGTGAACAAAAGAATACTATGGATTTTACAAAATATTCACTGACGCTTCAAAATACAACAATGGGGCTTGAGCGGCTTTCTTTGATCCTCAATTAAACACTCATGATTTTTAGAGTAGATTCCGACATTTCAATCATGCATCGAACTTTTAGCTCTTAATGAAACTTTGTCATATTTAGATTCAATAGATTTTAATAAGTTATTAATACTGACAGACACAAAAAGCTCACTCCAGCACCTGGCACGGTGTCCCTTTATTTATCGAGGTACTCCAATGGCATTTTCGATTTTGAAACAAATAGCTATGAAATGAAATCCAATGGTAGGACAGTAATTTTTCAGTGGATCCCATCCCATATTGGAATTAGTGGAAATGAAAGAGTGGACGTTTTAGCCAAAGAAGCCGCAAGTGATGTTTCTGTCACGGTTATTTGCCATTCTTTACCGAGTATTTTAAAGAAGTAAAAAAGGATTGTTTTGCTAGGTTGTAACGTAGTAAAAATGGGTTTTTAATTATTTAATTTTTATTATAACTTTCGATTATCAATCGATTTTTCAGTCGATTAATCGTTCTTTTTTTAAATAAAGTTTAATGCTTTTACTTGATTAATTGTCTGTAACCTTTTAATATTTATTGGGATTTAAAGCCAATTAATCAATGTTTATTAAAATGAACATTTCTTTAATTATTCCTCTTTTTTTTTATTGAAATACAGGAATAAAATAATGATTTTCTATCGATTAATCGATATGTTTCTGAACGGAACCGATTCGTTTTCGAACGCAACTTTCAATGTTACAAGTAGATTTATTGTCTGTGACCTATAGAAAAGTTAGGGTTTCCAGCGAATAAAACGAATAATCGGTTTTGACAGGAATGTTAATAACTTCGCAATTTAGTTGCGTTTTTATTGTTTGTTTACAAATAATACGAATTAAAGTTTATAAACATTGTTTTTATCAATAAAACACTGTTCCTGTGCTTTTTGGTCTTTCAGGCATAGTTTTTCTTTAATAAAACATTCAAGTTAATAAGTTTGTTGACCTTTGTGTCTCGTAGTTTTCAACAGATGTACGGATTACGTTTTCTACTGTAACCCTCTCTAAAATTCTCCAAGTTATAAAAAATGGCTAAGGAGCCTGTCTTTTCGATCCTGACGACGTGCAGTGCGCACGTACATTTTTAAAGATGTTATCTCCTACTATTATTTTGGTAAGTTTGATCTCTTAGAAGCTTTGTTCTTTGGTTGTAATACTTGTAATAGTGCATCATTACATATTTCGTGGTTTTCTACAGATTTGTGCTGGAGGAGTGTCATTAACAATCACTTCATAACGGCATTGTTAGGGATTCGTCCCATCATCTCTTTATAACCCTCCCGGATCTTCATACAGGTACGTAATCATTATTTCCTACAATCTATCCACATGCTAGACCTATTAAAAGTGATATTTTAATAATTTAGAAAGCTAGGTGCTACATGAGGTTGTTAGGTTATTTTTCCCTCATAGATTAAATCATTCCAAATAAAATATGAAACTTATCATTCGATTCCATTCTATTTGTATTATAATACAAACATTCCTAATTAACTTTTCTTAGTTAATATTATATTCATTTTACATCAAATTTATATTTTGGAGGTTAGGTTTTCCCTCTTTCATACTACTTTATTATTATGTTACTGTAATTGACAAATCAATTACAGGAGGTGTTCGGTTGGGGTTCAAGATCCCATCGAAGTGTACCGTTGGGGCAGAACACTGTCCATTTGTTCCGTTGGGCCAGAACATTGTATCAAAATGTTCCTATGGGGCACCACATGCTGTCAAATTGTATCGTTGGGGCAGAATAAGCTGTCAAAGTGTCATCCTGTAATATACATACAGTAGTATCCTTTAATTTATACTTTTTAATACTTTAAATTATAAACATTTACTTGAATTTTCTTCGGTAAAGCAGCCGTCTCTGCTTTTGGCGCCCTTATACTTTATTTAAACTTATGTAATTGGTAATGCAATTCATCTCAGGTTACCCACATTCTCTGGCTGAGAAGCTGTGGCATTTATTTAAAATTTCTACTCTTATTTGTATAAAATCATACTTAAAATTAATGACTGTTTATGTAGTTAAATATATATAGTAATATATTAATTCTATGCTAGTAAAGGTTGTTTGATTTATCCATTTTTTTTATTAACGTACCGGCCTTAGGGTTAAAATCCGATACGTTACAAGGTTTAAAGAATACTTTGACGAAAGATCGAAATCAAAAGAGATATGGTATAAGACGATCCAGTCACAGCCCTTGAATTATCCCTGGATTGATAATGGAATATTGAGTAGAAGCGATACTGTGATTGCTATGAGACTTCGCTCTGGACATATCCTTGCATACCTTATGCGTAAAAATGATTCCCTTAATTGCTGAGAGTGCGGAGTCATTGACGATGTATACCATATACTGATGGAGTGTGGCCGGAATGAATCTCTCAGAACCGTTCGAATTAAAAATATTAGAGCATGTAATATATGTTTATTACTGATAAAGCAGTAGATCTACCTGATTTTAGAGCTATCTACTGATCTACTGACTTATTTCTAACAATTCTAGAAATCTACCTGCTTTTTTAATTTCATGGATAAATCCAAGCTACCAAATATACAAAAACAAATTCAGGCTGTTCAAAAACGTGTCTCTGGCAGCGTTGTTTCCATCAGTGGAAGAAGCGGAATGTTTACCAGTTTGACATACTTCTGATATTTGCCGTGTTATTATATTCCCGAGGTTCAAGACTGACAACGAATGATGACATGCCTAACACAACAAATGTCTAAAGTATGTTAAACTAGGTATTAAACATTCCGTTTCAAAATAGGCTCCATGAGTCGTGGAGCCTATTTTGCTGCCAACATAACCGATTTTTTTTTCTTTTCACTTCACAAGGCGAGAGTCGAGCGAGTCACAACAAAAAAAATGTCGAAAGTTCAGAAGTTAAAAAGAAGTTACCGTTGACTTAATTTCCTGTGTTTGTAGAGTAAATGGTGCCTTTCTTTAGTGAAGTATGTATGAAGATGAAGAAAATAATATTGAGAAGAATTTTTAATTTATATTTGTAAGTAAATGCATGGCTTAAACTTCGTGTATGTTTCTATGGCATGAAGTTACTGACGATGTTTATGACTACACTATCAACTTTTACTGTCTACTGATTTTTTCCCGAATCTACTGATTTTCTTTTTCAATTTCTACTGCTTCTCTCAGATTTCATCTGGCAACACTGGGTGCCAGGTATTTTATCCAAGTCCTCAATTTTTTTTAGAGCTTTTATTACATTCAAAATTTTTTTACTACATACCAAGATCTATAAGAATCAAAAATAATAAATAAGGTTTTCCAAAGACGGGTGCCAAGTTCACACAGCTAGCAAAAGCCTTCTAAAAAGCTAAGTTTAGTTTCAGAGGTTACGCCATATTTTATGAATACTCGGTAGGCGATATTACGTTTATATACTTTTTGTTAAAAATGTTTAATATTGTTTGTTTTCCTTGAAAATTAATGTTTAGGAATCTAAGATGACTGCTTAATTTTTACCATTTCATTGACGGTAAAATACTTGACAAGTCGGATTATTTATATTTAATTACTACTAGTTATGACACTAGAATATAGAAGAAAAATGTCTATGAGATGACTTGAGTGATTAAATTCTGTTTCATTCTCGTTTTTTTTTTATTCAAAATTCAAAATTATTTATTTTCAAAATCATAGAACACAATAACAAATCTCTTGCCTTAAATTAGTATATTTTTCTATTTATAAAGTGGTTTTCCTGTGGCCCCAAACTAAGCATGCTTGTCTCATGGGTACCTAAAACAGTTTCCCAAAAAAACTAGGTAATTACTAGGATGTTCCAATAAAAAATATTGAATATTTAATTGTCGTGTACTTTTGAAGCATATCACTTTTTTATATAACAAAAACTACAAAGAACCGAAAATAACGAAAAAACCGGGAAATACCGGTTCCTTTAAAAGAATGTCCCGAAATTCCCGGCTCTCAAAAAGAAACCGGTTCCGGAAACCCTAGTAGCGATGCATCGACACTTTTATGTACGGTGCGAGCAGGAACTTCAGTCACCATCACCCGGGCACGTAACGCGCACGTAGTGTTTTTATAAATAGAATTTCTATAGCAATAAGTGACCAGACCAAGTGAGTATAGTAGTAATAACCGATATTATTTCGACACCACCGGATGGATTTATTCTTGTACCTACCATCGGACAATTATCTTGTTTTAATTTAATATAGTTTAATTCTAATTTCATTGTATTAAATATAGTTAAATAAATTGTTTTTTTTTTTGCATTCTTCGCTGTGACCACGCTTAATTGGCGCAGTCCGTTAATCTTAAAATCCTTGACTATCACCAATCTACAGTGATTCCAGCCGAGGAGAATCCAGAAATTGATTCCGCAGATATCAATCAATTATGCTTGTAAGTACCTTGAATCTTTCAAGCTCTTATTTTTTATTCGATTTCTTTGTTCCCTATATTTTACGTATTTATACGTTCTTTTATTTTCCGTGTATTAGTTATTCAAAAGCTGTCAACATTTTCCATCCGAGAGAATCGCGAAACGTTAGTTTAGGTAATAGATCATCTAGTAGGAATAGGGCTTTAGACCAATCTAGAAATTTTGACGGTAATATGGCACAAGATAATGTTGACATCATTTTTAAATCGCTTAGATTATTACCCGAATTTTATGGGAATTCCCATGTACTCAAACGGTTTATAAATCTTTGTGACCGTTAGTCTTAAAATATTTTAACGCAGCTCAAGGTTATGAACTAACTAACGTAGCCCTTCTAAATGGCACTTTAAACAAATTGACGGGGCAAGCCGCTAGATTAATCAATTCAAACGGAATAGCCGATGATTGGAATGGTATACGAAATGCGCTTATTAATAATTTCGCAGACCATCGCGAGGAGACCGCTTTATATAACAATTTCTCATTGCAAACCCAGGGCTCTAAGTACCCTGCAAGAGTTTTACGAACGGTGTCAAAATTTATTTAGTACTATAATAACTTATATATAATTCAGACCGTAGCGACTACTGTTACGGCCAAGCGCACTCTCTATCAAAAATTGACATTACAAGCCTATCTGCGTGGTTTAAAAGATCCATTAGGTTCTAGAATCCGTGGCATGCGTCCGGAATGTATGGAAAAGGCCCTTCAGTTTCTTCAGGAGGAACTAAACACGCTCTAAATGCAGCAACGTACTGAACCCGGTGGTTCTGGTAGGAAAGAATGGCAACAGTCACTGTAAACGCGTAATCATACATTCGTATATTTTTCATTGGTTATCTATCCCTCTCATCTCCTATCTTCCATCCCGCTCACATACCACTGCTACGGGACACATGATGATTACGGTCAAAGGGATGCATAAGAAGTTCCGTTGCAAAAAACCTAGGATCGCGAACAGTCGCAATTAAATCTCTAAAATCCCGGAGCCGGAAGAATTTAATAGTTTTAGATTGAAGAAACAAAATTAAACCGAGCAACTCATCATCAAGCAAGGGCGGCCACCCGAAGATCACTCGTAACCAGCATCACATCTCGAGAACAAAGAAAAAACGTGAGTCCATTTGAAATCTATTCCCATCCTCATTATATAGCCGGTGAATCATTTATAAAAACTGAATTAATTATTGTGTATCATTAACGAACCTAGCGCAGTAATTATTTTTGGTCCTTCGAGCCGGATTCGTACTAAGATAATTTAAAATTTGCATTCATGCAAAAATACAATATCTCATAGGTAGATTAACCGGCAGGCTGATTACCAATCTTGCAAGAGCCACGCGATAGCAGAAATTGCTGAATATCTGCTGTTTTATTGCAAATTCGTATTATGAATCAGCGATAAATAAGCCTGCCTCTATGGGACAATCGGTAAACTAAAAAGTGCATTTATCTTTATAGACTTACCATAATTTGGTATCACGAATCGTTTTTGACAGCAGCGGTCTAGCAGAAAGCAAGCAATTTTATCTGTCAAATTGCGACAACCTTTTCTTTGATTGTAAATCGCTGCTGATCGATTGCTACCAATATATTATTTAAATTATCTCGATTTTAATTCATATTTACGATCATAAGAAGTAAGTTAAGTGTAAATAAAGAGTGGAAGTGAAGTAAGTGGGGATTGTTTTCATTGATCTAAGTCATTTTTCGTGCTATATTATATTAAGTGGATTGGAAGTTGAGGAGAGGAGGAATGATATCCTCATAACAGCACGGTTATGTAGTGACCTTGGAGACCAAGCCAAAGCTTTGGATCTTTCGGAGGCTCAGTTCAAAGCACACTATAGACTGTCGAAAGAACTCTTCGTGTATTTGTGTTCTGAACTGAGGCCATACCTACATTGAGTAACAGTACCTACAAAAGTAATCAAAGAAAGTAAAGTACATATATGCATGTTCAGTATTTACAGGTGCTTATAGCACCCTCATTTTATGCTACAGGCTTTTAATTCAAGCCTGTGGGAATGAGCTACCTACACACACAGCCTCACTCAAGCTAGTAGTCCAGTTCAGTAAAAGAGGTGTCAATAGCTTTGAATATAAATGTAGTCCACTATTATTATAGTACAATCGATTAACAATTCTTGCTCTAAATGTGTGAGAATGTCCCAGGATTTTAATATTACTAAAATTTACTTTACAGGTGAATCTAAGGCTATGGCAATGGCATTTAACACCAATTGCAGCTGAGCATTATACAAGAGTGGATAGTCAGGAAGATCATAGTCAACAGATACTACCACAAATGTAAGATGCGGGTCCTGCTGATGAAATACACCTTCTTGCTAGTGAATGACAACAATGGGACCGTATTGTGCAAATATTATTATCAGCTAGATTGTGATGTTAGTGTAGAGCAAGAATAGGTATTTTGACCCATATTTTTGTAGGCATTTTATGTTGTATGTTAGCTTATAATATGGTTTGAAATTTTTGTATGTACTGGCATAATATTTTATGTTGGTTTTGTTTTAAGTTTTTATACTAAAACTGTTTTGTTGATTTGTAAGATATATATCTATGGGTCAAAGTAACCATATAATAAAGAGCTATTAGTATTCTATTTATTCAATTTTTCACTTATCACGTATATTTTAAAATATACTTAAATAAAAATAATATTATATGATATGGGTAAGAAGTATTAAAAATACCAAGATATCATGTGTTGAAGTTCCGCGTGAGGTCACGTTATACCACAGTTTTTACTCTAAAGTGACGTCACGAGCCCCCACTCCCAACTTTGACCCGCTTTATCATCGTAATTTTTTTTATGATTTGGTAAAGCAATTTACGAGTCCATTATTTTTTGATAATCAACTGACGGACTAATAAGATTTTTTTTTTACACAGGAAAAAATTCTATATTTTTTTGTTTAAGGTACTTTCTAGCAACGGGTTCATATCAACGTATTGTTGGCCTCACACAACGTATTATACAGAGGACAGGGAGTAGATGTACCCACCAAGTTGTGAATACCCTCAATGACCATAAAATTCTTAATAGTTAACAGAAATATATCCTAATAAAAATCGGAGATCGCCAATCAAATGTTAGTTAAGCCTGCATTTTATGTAAGGAATATACAGCCACAACTCAAGCTACAGTAGTAGAAGGACAAAAACAACTGGAAAGTAAACTAAATTATTTCGGAATAAACGGAATTATCCTTATTGCAATTGTTGTAATATTGGCATGTAAGCCACTTGTGTGGATGGCTCGGAAAAGAGATAAAAGATTGCAAGAAAAACAAAATGTCGAGTTCGGAAAATAATAGTAAGACGCATATCACTTTAAATTGTCGAAACTGGCAGGCATGGCGCATCCAGATTACGATAGTTCTCCGCTCTCAAAAAATATTGGGTATAAAAACAGGTACTGAAGTCAGGTCTGCGGAAGATAAAACGAAACAGGAATTGTGGGACGAGAGAGAAAATAAAGCCCAAGAATTAACTTCATGTTAATTGATAATCAGTCTGCAATTCGTTTGTGTTGCCAAAAATCCAGAGTATCATAAGCGCCTTAAACATATTGATATTAAGTATCATTTTGTGAGACAGAAAGTTGAGGATAAAATTGTATGTTTAAGTATGTACCTTCAGGGGATCAGCATGCTGATATATGTACTAAAGGGTTGTGTAAAGTTACCTTTGTTGAGTTTGAAGTTTTATAATAGAGTCATGTTTGCAATGTAGAGTCAGTTTGTGAGAAGTTATAAAGTTATTCGTATTGTAGTATTGTGCAAGATAAGTTTTGTGATTGTAAGTGATGTTCACACTGAGGAAGAGTATTAGAGATTGCAATGTGCCATCACTATTATGAATACCTAGTCTGTGGTTTTTACTTAAGACTATGATCTCTCTTACAATGGACGTTGCAATGTATCGAGCTGTATTGTATGGTTTATAATTAAATAAAAGGTTTTTCTACTTAAACACTCTTTCTCTGTTTGTCCCATATCAAGAAGCAACATATACCATACCCAGCGCCATGTTTAAGCAAGAAATTGTATAGAGCGCTGCTCAAATCACGCCAGAGATGTTTACTAAGGCATCGGACATGGCATTGTCATTTCATTAAAGCTGGGAAAATAGTACTTGCTTGTTCCGTCTTGCATAACATGGCAATAGAACCAAGGTTACCTCTTCCATCTACTTTAGTAGTCGAGGAGACCTCAATTGAATACGTTCTAGATAATGTCTCTCTGTCTCTATTGTCCCATATACCCTAAAAAGAAGCAACATATACCCAGCGCCATGTTCAAGCAAGAAATTGAATAGAGCGCTGCTCAAATCACGCCGGAGATGTTTACTAAGGCATCGGACATGGCATTGTCATTTCATTAAAGTTGGGAAAATAGTACTTGCTTGTTCTGTCTTGCATAACATGGCAATAGAACCCAGGTTACCTCTTCCATCTACTTTAGTAGTAGAGTATACCTCAATTGAAGACGTTCTAGATAATGTCAAAATGGGAAAACGTGTTCTTGAGTGGAGACCGCGTCTCGGCAAACGTAGTGTAGGGCGCCCTCCAGCGAGATGAAGTGACGATCTGCGAAAGGCTGCTGGTACGAAGTGGATGCGTCGAGCCGAAGATAGGGCGAAATGGCGCGCATTGGGCTATGTCCAGCAGTGGACTGCTGTAGGCTAATATGATGGGATAATGTCACCAGTGTGGGTAGCCAAAACGAATAAATCCGGAGTAGAGCTATACGGAACATCTTATTGTTAAGTTTACATTAATGTTTTTATTTACTATTTTAGTCTTCTTAAAATGAATAAACAAATGTTCATAATTAAAATACTAAAAATAAACTGCAAGTACCTAGATTCCCCGACTGATCAGGCGGTGACGGTTGGATGCGCTGAGCCCTCTTCACCCTCTCATCTCCCCCAAGAACATTTACATTCCAACGAATGGGAGTTATTATTAAATAACACAAGTTTAACAAATACTTTCACAGCATATCAAATTGAAAGCTTGTTAGCTAACAAAAGTGAGAAAAATGTTGTTGATTTTGAGAATATAGAATCAATGCCTAATCATATATGTCACTATTGGACAAGGCGCAGTACCCAAGAATTCATAGAATCACATAATTAAAAAGCGCATTAGCAATGCTTTTGATTAAAAATCGGACTGGTGATAGTGATGCTAGAACATCTAGTCTTTTTAGGATTGCTAAATCAACATTACATAACAAGATGTAACTAGTGAGAAACTGTCTGACCAATCACTTTGTTCCATTACATCTTGGGGTGCCTCACATATCTCGCAAAGAAGTGGCAGAAAGAAACACCATTATACCTAATAATAAGACTATCTACTGCCGAAGGAGTATTCCCAACGAAAGTGGACAGAGATTGCGGAAATCCTCAATTCGCAATGTGATGGAGCCATAAAGAGGATGGACAAATTATCCTATTTATTGATTATTTTGTGAATTTTAAGGGTTATAATTTTATTAAAAAGCGAGTTGCTACTGTGCGAGCCTCTCATGTGCGGACTGGAAGAGGGCCTAATACAGAGAAGTCCTTGACGGACATTGAAAAAGAAACTCCAAATATTAAGGGATGATTTTGGCCAGGACTTGCTAGATGTCCGGGTGGAACCGTTTGCAGAAATAAGAAAAAGTTTTATTATTCATACTATGTATTTACGTATTTATAAGTACCATGGAACCTCTGTCATCGACGAGCAGTTCTCGGAAAAGGACGAACCTCAGCCATCAATGAGTCTTTCTGTGGTCGAGGACACACCTCGGCCTTCAACGAGCCGTTCTGCAGTCGAGGACGAACCTCAACCTTCGACGTGCACCAACTAAGCGTCATCTCTATGTGGAGGAAGTGCGCGGAATGTGGAATTAAAGCCTACCGCCAACGCGCGACCAAGCTGTTGCGTTGCTGTGCAGAGAAAAAGGGAATTATACCACGTCGAAAATTGTTTACCTACGATAAACAACCAATACGAATTGAATTTCCATCTAATAAAACGGTGGGCTCTTTTTTTGCAACAGTTAAAGTGAGCCGAGGCAAAGGTACTTGGTTACGACAGAACGATTAAAGAGGATTTATCTGAAAAAGAACAATGCCTTTCTAGATCCACCAAATATATGTTTGGTTCAATTATTGTAGAGAGGCAGTTGTAGCTTACCAAACACATAAGCAAAAAGTCACCGGGAACAACGGGGGGAGGTCCCGGCAAAGTAGTCCAAATTGACGAAAGTAAGTTCGAATGGTTTTGCTTCAATAAATATCTTCTCCAGTATGTGGCACACATTTCACACCTACTCAGCTGTAAATGAGTAGACATCTTAAAAATAATTTTTACCTGTAACTTTTGAATATTTAAAACCAAAAGAAAATAATAACATAGAAATGTACATAAGAACAGAAATGTGCAAACCTATAATAATAGATTTAACAGTAGTCTTCATGCATGACAAAATGTATGGTTTAAAAAGGATAATTTAATAAATAAATGGATGACAGGAAAAATTATGAGTAACCATAATTATAGATCATATGATATTAAAGAATATAATGATTAAATAAAGTACATACCAAAGGTATGATTGAATATATACAAGAACCTTCACATCATGTTCGACCTCAGTACTCTGGTTTGTCTGAATGTATAGGTCAATGATTTTGAATGAATAAGTTTTTTTTTTTAGTTGTTGCATATGCAAATAGTAGCTTTAATTTGATCTTGTTAAGTCTTATTAAAAATAATAATAATACTAAACAATAGTAAAGGTATGGTAAGGTACGCATAATAATTTATGTTTGGTTGGTATTTTTTTTTTAAAGGGGAATGATAGAATAAGTATGGACTCTTTATCTGCGACTTGTCGAGCCCAAATACGTTAAAATACTAATTGTTAATAATTAATAGAAATACTTTTTATACGTGTATGTTAAAGAGAAATAATAAATCCTGAAGTGCCAAGACGAGATTAATTCAAAACCACAATCTTCTACACAAATATTTGGAAATAATAAACAATAGTGACACAGCATTAGGAATGATTGATGCATTAGAACAACTTTTTGAAAGAAAAAGTGTATTCAATAAACTACATCTTAGAAGGAAATTAAATGTCAAACGACAGTTCGGTCAGAGAATTGAATAGCATTGGTAGTTATTTAGAAGATGAAGACAAAATATCTTACTTATTAGCGGCAATGCCATCAGAATATGAGTCAGTTATAACATCTATCGAAACTATGTCAACCGACAACAAGATACATATTGAATTTATAAAAGCAATAAATATAAATAAATATCTTGGGACATTCTCATAATTACACCCAGACTCGGGACACACAGATATGTTCATGAACACAAATGCATGTCCTGTGTGGGAATGGAACCCGCGACCTGCGGCGTGATAGGTGGAAACTTAACCAACTGCGCCAACTGGCCCGTCAAAACTGTTGGATGCCGAAGATGCCTGATGAACTAGGGCGCAAAAAATTACCTTTAAGAAAGGACTAGCAATGGCAGTTTAGGCTGTTAACACAAGGGCATTTGATGTCTTGACCCAAAAAATATCAAATTGACGAAAACATTTTTTAACATGCAGGTAACTCAAGCGGGGAAAAAATATAAAGGACGACGCTTTACCTGAAATGAATAAATGTTGGCTTTATCTGTGTATAAAGCCAGTCCAAAGGCATACAGACTATTAAGTGAAATTTGCATATTACCTAAACAGATAACATTAGAAAGTGTGCTGCAGAAATTGAATTTGCAACCAGGCATCAACTAAACAATGATGAGACATCTTAAATAAAAGTCTCCAAATTGCCAGAGAGCCACAAATATTGCACACTAATATTTGATGAGATGGCAATTGCACCAAGCCTGAATTACGACAGTAATAATGACAAAATCGTGGGGTTTGTGGATGATGGAGAAAATAGAGAGGAAACAATTGCAGACCATGTCTTGGTTTTCATGGTTTTAAGTTTAAACAATCAATTGCCTATACCTTTTGTACCGAGTCAACGAAAACACAAGTTAAAAATTTTTTTTTATTGAAGTAGTGGAATCAACATAAAAGTTATTGCAACTGTTTGTGATCAAGGTGCAATAAATGTTACGGCAATGAATGCCTTTTTGAGTGATACCAAAGAAGTGTATGCTAGGAAAAATGAAGAATGGCGGGGTGGATTTTTGAAATAATTGACAGTACAATTTTCCCAATATGACCGTCCACATCTAATGAAAGGTGTTAGAAATAATTTATTGAACAAAAACCTAATGTATACGGGTAATAATGGACAAAAATGTATTGCGAAATGGGAACATATAATACAATTATACAATCATGCTTCCCTTCTACAGCGATGTGCGATTAGTACCCAAATTGACTGCACTCCATTTGATGCCAAACCTCATACCGAAAATGAGAGTGAAACACAGCACTCAAGTGTTTAGCAGCAGTGTTGGTGTTGGACTTGGATATATGGCAGATAATATTGGTAATAAATTTGTGTAGGTACTTATTTTTTAATAATGAGTTAAGTCATAGCACGGTAGTAGATTACTTTGTAGTACCAAACTGCCTACAACCCTCACGTTGAAAAAAGCTATATCTGTGTAAATGCATACCGTGTGTTCTGATAGCTGCACTCCAGTGCCAGTCCTCTTCTAGGCTTCTTCAGTCTTCTGCTGTGGGGCTCAGCTGCAGACTTTGAAACTATATTTATTCTGCAGAAAAGTGCAATTCGCGCAATTTAGTGTTTGAATGTTCTCATTTCGAAGACTGCCATACAAGTGATAACATTGAGACAGTTTTAAACGATGTAGTGGGAACTGTCAGATAAAATTAATTATATTACAACTGACAACGCGATTAATACCTATTGTGAGAGCCATCATTGACCTCGCCTGGAAGCATTATGGATGTTACGGACATTCATTGAACTTGATTGTACAGATTGCTATTACAGGTGTACCTACCCTGCAGTCCGTAATGGAGAAGGTAAAGACAATGGGGTTAAAAACTCAAAGCTAAAAGTAGATGTCGCCACTGTTGGGTGTTCCCTTACTCCGCCATTAGTGTTTGTTTGTTTTGGTTTCGGAAGATTAAATCTTTCAATTATTACATGAAAATGTATTTAATGTGGAGTGTAACTGAGCTAAAGGTGAATTATGGAAAAGAAATGTTTCTGTGGCCAGTAAAAAAGCGGCTCTAATTGAAAGGTAATGGAAATAAAAGCCTTGATGTGATAAAAGGTTATGTTGTTGTTGTTCTTTTTAAAAACCTCGATCTCTTGTTCCTGATTGGAAATTTACGACAGAAATGATATTTTTGGGATAGAAGACGAGCTGGAGGACCAAATTTCTAACATTTCATCCTTGGAAACATTCAGAGATGTGAATGCCAGTACGAAACTTCATCACATCATATTCAAGAATTTTCAGAAAGGCGAGTTTCGTAAATTTTATGGTTTTATTGTAATATCACATCAGTTAGGTACCAAATAAACTACATACATATTTCAAACTAAAACTAATATTTTTTCAATCTTTTGTTTTAGGTTTCAAACTCACGCTAAGGGAAAAGTATCATATGAAAATGGAAACTTAGTAACTTAACGTGCTGCTGCAGAAGGAAATTATACTTAATCTTCGTGCCCAGTGTAAAGCCCAGATGGAATAATTGTATATGTGATTACATTTCACTAAATATCTGTGGAATTATAGAAGAGAGCCATTGTGAATTTGCTGCTGGAAGTAGCTTACAAGTGACTTTGTAAACATGTGTGTTTACAGTTCTTCATGGCATTGAAGATATTGTGCAAAGCAAAACAATAATACTATAAAGATTATTTAGAACCAGTGATTATTGATAAGTTTCACCATAAGTTTGTAGTTTGTAGTAGACCATTTAATTATTTTCTTACCGACTTTAATAAAACCAAAAGATTAAATTATTGTTTTATTTCCTTATACTATACATGTATATTTAATATAAAAATATGTACAATAATAATATTATTATTGTCATTTATATATTTAACATAAATATAACTTTTTACATTATAAAATCTAGGCGCACTGAATGTAGAAAATACAAAATGAAACATGTAAAATGATTCAAAGCCAGTATAAAATGCAATGGTGCTGGCATTGTCTTTGTATCCGACTAAAGAGCCATAAATGTGTTGAAAGTTCACTTGATTGCTTTTCAACGTTGACAGCACCGCCGGCATTATTTGATTTTTCACTTTTAGGATTCTCCGGTGGAATATTGTGAACATCTATTCCATTTTGAACGGAGTTATTAGACAGCATACCAGCCCAGGACTGGTCAGAATTTTCTAAACTGCATGAGCTTTCAATAGAGTAAATAAAACTTCTGGTTTCTATTCACAAGTCGATTTTGGCGTCCTTTTGCAGACTGGTTGACTTTTTTGGCTTTGGTGAAAGAAAATATAGACGTCAAGGCAGTTTTTCTCAAAACTTTGTTCACTTCATCACCTGAAATAGAAAAAATACTAAGTCAACATTCCACAAAACTTGGCTAATATTTATAATAACTTTCAAGTTTTTGTTATACACAGTAGATAAGTAAAGATGTATATAGGAATTTAACCTACCAGTGTAAGAGTTTTTCCATAATAATCCTCAGGTTTTAAAATGATTAGCACATAACCTCTACGAATTTGTAGCCTTCCAGTTTTTCTTTCGAAGAGCCTTCTTCCATCGTTTTCTTCGCTTAGGATCTTTAGGGAATATAAGTATTCATATATTTTTGCAAGCAATAGCTGCACAGCGTGTCATTCTAAAGGAATAATTAAATACGAATCTTTTTGTTTACTATTTTTGTATGGAGTTTGACAGATATACCTAAAATATTGGGTACACCCAACAGTAGCGACATCTGAAGTGAGCAAAAGGCAGTTTTTATCCCCATTGTGCGCTTTTTCAAAACTAGCAGCACAGCATTTGAAAAACTGCTTAAGGCCCAGACAGACGACCAATTGTTGGGACTCCATAATGAAAAGCAATCAAAGAAATCGACACTTATTTGATTGATGGTAACTTGCCTGTTTTCACCGCAAATGCTTGCAATTGCCCTCTCGAATGATGGCGCAAACATGGGTTTACCTACTGTTACGTAGAAAATTCGACTGTCACTCCTTCCATGTTACCTATCGGTATCGTCGGATCTATTGGCAATTAATGCCGGGGTACCTCAGGGATCAGTTCTCTCCGCGACATTATTCTTGCTGCATATCAACGATCTGCTACAACCCGGTATCTTTGGGTACGCAGACGACAGCACTGTCATGGAGAGCTATTTTTCAAGCGCACAGGCCACCAGGGAAGAAACCTTGACGCTTAGAGAGGCCATGGTTGAGCGTATTAACTTGAACCTGCAAGCATTCTCCGATTGGGGTAAAGCTAATCAGGTCAAGTTTAATCCCTCCAAGACACAGGCGTGTCTATTCACCGTTAAAAGGAGTCCTTTCAACCTCACTCCTTCTTTTCAAGATATATACCTTACCGATTTCCGACTAACTTGAACTCCTTGGCATAACCTTAACTACCAAAATTTTTGGTAGTTCTATTGAGTCAAAGGCTAAAACCGCTGCAAAAAAGTTAGGCATCCTCTGTGAGGTGAAGCGATACTTTACGCCGGATCAGTTATTGCAACTGTACAAAGCACAAGTCCGTTCGTGCATCGAGTACTGCTGTCACCTCTGGGATGGACCTGCCAAATACCAGCTGGAGGCCCTTGACTCAATAGACCGTCGTGCTAGGAGACTAGTCGGTGATGTTTCACTAACTGAGGCGAAATTAACGAGCCTCGAACATCGGCGTAGGGTTTCATGTTTGTCGGTCTTCTATAGGATATATTTTGGAGAGTGTGCTACAGTATTGTTCAATCTAATTCCTCCATCCCCGTTTCTCCATCGAAACACAAGACGCCGGGAGAATTTCCACCCATACGTTTCGACTTTATTCGATATTTATTTTATTTTTATTGAACGTTACAATAATAGATTACACAAAAACATAAAGAAAAAAAATATTTTTAATTAACAATTCACATATCAAGCAATGTATCCAAATTCTCGGAAATAAATAGCTTTATTTATTTTATTTTTATGAGAAGACCAAATTCATTCACAATGATTCACTGTTGCATCATTTAAAAACAGCGTGATGAGACAATTCACAGTATTTAAAATCTAAATTTTTTTTCAGTGCACATACATGTGCAAATTGTAAAATAAAAAGAAAGCAAAAATCATATGTTTACAATACTGAATATTAAATGTGCCTTAATTAAGAGACAGAAAGGGCAAAGGAATGAGCTTGAACTAGGCCAAGAAACTTAATTTCAGGATCTGCCATATGAATTTTTTATAAGTACTTGTAACTCTAATTAAATGGTAACTGTGGAATTCTAAAATGAATTTTCACGACTTCCATCATATCAATCTGGACATACAGTATAAATTCTTGGGGAGCGGAATGCAACTCCAACATTACAATCATACAGTCATTGAGGAAAAATCTCTTTAGAATAGTAATACTGAACAAATTCCACAACTAGTCAGTGATTTGTCACTGATTTTTAACAGTAAGGACCAATCACTGCATCAAGTGTTTTTGACTTGGCCAATCAGAGAGCATGTGTGACTTAGCCAATCAGAGCACATTGTCGGTGATGGAAAATTGCAGAATATATTTCAACCAAAATGAACGTCATTTGTGCTTCTTTGGGTTAATTGTTTGATGTACAGAGTAGAGGGAACAAAATGGCATCTTAAGAGGCCGTATGCCAAATTTTGCTGATTTCGCTTATTTACGTGATTTAACAATCGAGATTTTACAGTTAAAATACTTGTATTTCTACAAGATCTAATTCACAACTTAAAATATCATTTAATTATGATCTAATGAATGAGCTACCTTTTCATTTTTATTATTTTATTTATTGCGAGATTTAGGTTGTTTTAAAAGATTTTTTATTGCCAAACTATAGAACATTTTAAATTTTTTTTTCAGGAAGTGGATTGTTTATTAACTGAAGTTTATTTATGTTGTTATAATTTTAATGAATGAGAGTTCTAAGTAGCCGAAATCAAAAGCAATTCTTCGCCCATTTTCTCTAAAAATTGACTAAGTTAAATATTTTTTTACCCAAAATTATTATATTAAAGTGGTAAAAAGTGCTCCGTTTATTTTATAGATGACTTTCATAACAATAGACTGTATTTTTTTTATACCGTTTAGACGGCAAAACGATTCATAAATATGTGATATTCTAAACCTCTTATAGCAAAAATTCAAAAACAGCCGCCTGTTTGAGGTCGATTAATCAAAATTAAATCATAAAATGAAAAAAGTAGCTTGTTTATTAGATAATAATTGAAATGATCTTTCATGTTGTGTATTAAAACTTATAGAAATACAGTATTTTAACCGTAAAATCACGTCTGTAAAATCACGTAAATCAGCGAAATCGGCAAAATTTAGCATACGGCTTCTTAAGAGACCTGTCAAATACCCCTTGGTTTCTAAGATCTGCAAACTTCAGGAAGAACTGAACTTTGACACTGTTAGTGACTACATAAAGCAATACTCCGACTACATGTAAAGACTTGCTACAAATCCAATTTCCTCAAGCAGGAGACTTATTGACAATCAACTATCAAAAAAGACTTAAACTAAATCACATTTTCACAATGAATCTGTATTGACGTGAAGAAAAGTCAATGGCCTGATCTTCCACAGGATATAGACATGCCCAACACATTTGCTCAAAGTCGAGAAACTGATTGCAGATAAAAGTAAAAAAATAACTTTTATCATGCATGGTGTTTTTTTTTACAAACTAGGAAGTTTGGAAACCAGGTAATTTTATTTGATATTTTAACAAAAAATTATAACAACCAGTACCCCTAGACAAAGTACATTTCGTTGCATTTACATGAATAGACATGTTACAAAATGTATGAGATTGACATTTGGTTACGCTAGGATCTAGGATCTAGCGTATCCTTATGCCAATCTCATACATTGTTACTTTTCTATTCATGTAAATGCAACAAAATGTACTTTGTCTAGAGGTACAGATATGTTTCTAGTTTGACAATTCAATAGAAGACAATATATAGGTAAGTTTTCACTATTGCAGTATTCTTCCCACAATTTTATTTTAGTAACTCCATTGTTTTGCTAGATTGTTCTGGTGATATGAAGTACACCTGTGTATGCATTTATTCCACCATAATAAGGTTTCACAGACAGGGGCATTAGTTTGCGAGGTGACTGACGTTTTTCAATGGAATAGATTGAATGCCTCTTATGGCTTGCAAACTCTTTCACAGACAATAAAGTAGTATAACCATTAATTGTTGATATTGTGGAGGTAATAATAAAAAAAACACTATAGGATCCATATTCTGCAAAGAGAAACAAAATAGGACCACTCGAACTATCTGAGATCTCATATAATATTACATCATGTCACATGAAAACTAAGCTTAAAGGTATGCGAGGAACTTCGTAAATCGGATTTGCACTGACAATGCAAGAGTTCCTCTAAACCAACAACAGGTATCTTAAGCTCCTGAACTTTATCAGCACACCACCATTAGAAACACGCAGTCCTATGATGAAACGCAGTCACAACGTAGCACCTTAGAAAATATATATGTCTAGAAAGAGTATCCCCATACTACATGACTTTTAAAAAGTGGCCAACTTTGCTACATCTTATCCTCGCGTTACGTCATTCTGCTTGTCATAGTGACGTTTATACCAGTTACCAGTTCTTGAAAAAAATCCAAGAAAATGGGGAAAAATATATTACGGTGTCGATATCTTTTTAAACTCCGAAAATAAAAGTGGAATCGGGATAATACATGATAATAAGAATAAGATTAATGGCGCCGATATAAATTAATACTTATTATTTTTACTTTGATGTCAACGAACAGTAATTATTTGCGTTGACGTTTCAAATCAAGTCAAATCAAGCAAATCTAGTCAAATCCAGTCAAATAGAGTCAAATTGAGTCAAACCGAGTGAAATCGAGTCAATAAGTCAAATCGAGTCAAATCCAGTCAAATTGAGTCAACCCGAGTCAAATCGAGTTAATCCGAGTCAAACCAAGTCAAATCAAGCAAATCCAGTCAAACCGAGTGAAATCAAGTGAAATTGAGTCAAAACAAGCAAATCGAGTTAAATCAAGTCAAACATTTTTTTTGGCTAGGTCCAGAGATCTTCACTACGGCTTCTCCGAATGATATCTATCCATTGGCTTCTTAAAATTGGATCAATTGGTATTCTGTAAAAAAAGTCTTATTATTTAAGTCAGTTATTACAAAATTAAAAAAAGGTTATTCGACACGCGTGTATGTAATATTATTGGAATTGCAACATATTCACAATTTAAAATAGTATCCGCCATATTGAACTATTTAGTTACTGGTCCGATTGCTCTCAAAATTTATATTTATGAGACCCTTGGACCATATAACGTGAATCCATGCTAAAAATTAAAAAAGTGTCCGCCATATTGAACTATTTACTTACTGGTCCGATTGCTCTCAAAATTGATATTTGGGAGACTCTTGCACCATATAACATAAATCTTTGCTCAACATTGAAAAAAAGTGTCCGCCTTATTGAACTATTTAGTTACTGGTCCGATTGCTCTCAAAATTGATATTTGAGAGAACCTTGGACCATATAACATAATTTTTTACTCAATATTGAAAAAAGTGGCCGACGTATTGAACTATTTAGTTACTGGTCCGATTGCTCTCAAAATTGATATTTGAGACCCTTGGACCATGTAACATAATTTTTTGCTCAAAATTGAAAAAAGCGGCCGCCCTACTGAACTATTTCATTACTGGTCTGATTGCTCTCTCAAATATGAATTTTGAAAGCAATCGGACCAATAACTAAATAGTTCAAAATGGCGGACACTTTTCTCAATTTTGAGCAAAGATTTATGTTATATGGTCCAAAACTGTCCCAAATATCAATTTTGAGAGCAATCGGACCAATAACAAAATAGTTCAATATGGCGGCCACTTTTTTGAATTTTGAGCAAAGATTCATGTTATTTGGTCCAAGAGTCTCCCAAATATCAATTTTGAGAGCAATCGGACCAATAACTAAATAGTTCAACATGGCGGCCACTTTTTTGAATTTCGAGATAAGATTCATGGTTTATGTTCCAAAGGCCTCTCAAATATCAATTTTGAGAGCAATCGGACCAATAACTAAATAGCTCAACATGGCGGCCACTTTTTTGAATTTCGAGATAAGATTCATGGTTTATGTTCCAAAGGCCTCTCAAATATCAATTTTGAGAGCAATCGGACCAATAACTAAATAGTTCAACATGGCGGCCACTTTTTTGAATTTCGAGATAAGATTCATGGTTTATGTTCCAAAGGCCTCTCAAATATCAATTTTGAGAGCAATCGGACCAATAACTAAATAGTTCAAAATGGCGGCCACTTTTTTTCAATTTTGAGCAAAGATTCATGTTATATGGTCCAAGAGTCTCCCAAATATCAATTTTGAGAGCAATCGGACCAATAACTAAATAGTTCAATATGGCGGACACTATTTTAAATTGTGAATATTTTGCAATTCCAATAATATTACATACACGCGTGTCGAATAACCTTATTTTTTTAATTTAGTAATATCCGACTTAAATAAAAATGTAATAAACAAAATGTGCATGGTACGCACATATACAAGTTTACATCGTACGCCTATGCAACGCGGCACTACGTAGTTCAAATGATTTTAAACAGATGGCTGTACAGTTTACTTGTATGAAGAAGTATTTTACAAAATGTTCCGGTGACCGCATCCATGGTTATATACATCACTGACTATGATGGAAAAACCGAAAACGACAAACACGTCAACTTAAAAAAAATAGGTCCGCCATCTTGAAATTCAAAATGATATTCGTAATTAGCTCGAGGAAAATCTTAAATTAATACCCATTTTGATTTTTTCATTACTGAAGCGACTACTTATCTTACATGACATAATCGTCATTAGTATTAAAAAAAAAACATTCGACTTTCCACTCAAAAATTCGACTTGTCCACCGTCGCATCGTACATCTACACACTCGTATTTAACTCGTATTTGTATTTAACTATTGACTGATATTACCATGGGAGTTTTGAGTTCATAAACTGGCAGCACAGGCAACACATAAAAAATGGCGCTTACTCAAAATATTTATTTTCGGAACATTTCAATGGCTTATATTGCAGAAACTAATAGGAAATATTGTTACTTACCGATGATAGGTGAGTTTTTTCGTTGGTCTAGATCGACCCATGTAGTTTTTATACACTTTTATCACACAAAACGACATTTTGAAACAATACAATTTTGGTGAATTTGGTTGTGTCCCAGTGACGTCTCGACTGACACTGAAGACGGGAAAATGATTAAGCCCCTAACAGTTAGGGGCTTATTTTATCGACGCGTAAACAGCTTCGTAGCTCCGTCTGGATATATCATTAGTCAAAGCGTAGCACTTCGAAGATAATTAGTATAAAGACTATCAGTCCCAGTCCATGGCCAACAACTAAATATGTATCACTGAAGATATTTCAATAGTTGGAAAGAAGGAAATGAAAAGATCGCAATCCGACTATTCTTCAATACAAGCCCATGGACGTCAATCAAGAAGCAAGCAATACATGATGCATTTTTTGCATGGCTTGCAGCAAGCCAACAAGCCATACAAAAAATACATCATGTGCATTGCATGCAATGCAACGTGCACAACAGATTATAATGATATTTATTTCAGTGTTCACAACCTGAAGCCAGGTAGCTATCGTACCAGGGCCGTAAAATTATCATATATGCTCGTATATGGATCAAAATTATCGTATCCATCAGGAAAATGGCTAAAATACTTTAAAAAAATCATATGAAAGGTGACAATAATATGTTGCAAATACTTTATAGTTTCAATCTTGTAAACTTGTTTTTAAAATAGAAAAAAAATAATAGTTCGCGCCAACATCTCGAATTTATAAAGAAGAAAATAATATTAAAGGATAGAGACACATGAAAACAAGCATATTTTTTAAAAGTTTAACTGAATAGATTCTATACAGGGTGTTGTTTTGGTCGGCGACAAGCGACCCAGGAGCGGTAGTACAAAATATATATTCCCCAAAAATGGACTTAATTTCATTAAATACTGTAAATATGTTGAGAAATACCTTATTCAATTTCAAATAAAATTACTGCAAAGTATGGTTACTAGGCACATGCATAGACTAGAGCTAGGCACAAGCCGCCATCGCCCCACCCCTCCGTTGAGTATTATGTCTACACTTTAGCTTATTACATGATTTTCAAAATTTTTATTTTTTTATTTTTATTATTTAAAAAAATTATGTATTTTTTTTATATTTTTTTTAGCACCAGTATCATGTGTATTATCGACCCTGAGTCGCTCGTCGCTGACCAAAACAACGACCTGTATTTGCGAGAACAGAATACACAAATATTAATGAAACTTAATATTTTATATACAAATTCGAAAAGACAATAACTGCCAACACTCCACCACATCGAACGACGATATCGATATCGATCGCTGATTGGAAGACAGTAGCAAGATTGCGCCATGAAGCAACAGCATGTGTTCCTAATATGTTCCTAAGGAAGAAATGAGCCCATAGATGGTGCTGACACTAAAAAACAACTGTAATTGTTATTGGGCTATTGGCTATCTGTGTAATCATAAATTTTTTCATCAGAATGGAAATTATCGTACAATCTGCGTACGATAGTCGTGTACCATCGTACATCGTACGTAGTTATGAAATTATCGCACATGTACGATAATTATCGTACGGTTGCGAACACTGATTTATTTATTGTACTCTTTTTTTTGTTAAAATGTTCATGACCATGGATTGGGATTGGTCCTTCAGTCGCATACATTTTATTTATATAATATCACTTTCATATAGTCCGCACATTTAATTTCACATTGTCCGCATGTCCGCATGATCAGTCACCGTCCAGTCATGTTTTAGTAAAATGGTGGTCATTGTACTAAAACTTATCACGGACTTTTTGAGACAACTTGTAAAGTCAAGATACACATAATTCATTTCATTTCACTTCACTGGTGAACATGGATTGATCTTTATTGGATAAAATACCACCGATAATATGCAATAAAACTCAAAATACACGAATTTATGAAAATAAAAATGAAAATGCTACGTCACTCTGCAAGTTCCCGCCAAAAAGTCTATTTATTGTACTCAATGATGCAGTGTTGCCAGTGAGCGATAGCCAAAAGTAACATAAGACAGCTCAAAAAGTAACATTTTTACGACATTTAACATTTTCTTAATTTATGTAAAAAACGACACAGTCCTAACTTAAGGGCGGACGGGTTACGCGCCGCATGCTATTGAATGCAAGGCTATTTCAAAAATAAAACAAGAGGCCTAGTACTTTCATGTGCGAGGGTACACATGCGCAAACACACCCCATCCACTTTCACAGCGTTCTTTTTAAATGATACGACTTATATATCCATCGAGGAAAATCCCTTAAGAGGTATTCTCTGAGAGAGCCAATTCCACAAGTAGTCAGTGATTTTGCACTGATATTGAACAGAAAGGACCAATCACTGCATCGTGTGTTCTTGACCTGGCCAATCAGAGCGCATGTGTCCTTGACTTAGCCAATCAGAGCGCATTGTCGGTGGTAGAAAATTGGCGGAATAGATTTCAAGTAAAAAAAAGCGCAATGTTCTTTGGTTTAATTGTTCGATGGATATACCAAATTTTTCTTCGAAGTTCATGCTATTGCTATCTTCTTCATTCTTCAAGTGTGATATAGAGAAAGAAAATAGACAATGGCTAAAATTCATGTGCGCCAACACGCCGAACATAAACTTCCTAGGGTGCGGTGCGTTGCGTTTCATGGTTATTTTAGGTTTGCTGGAAAATATTTGAATATTTGTTGTTAAGTCAGATAATTTAATTAATATACAATTTTAAATATTTTTGAAATACCAAAGAAGTATGGTATCTGAAAACATCTTTTAGTCAAAGGACAACATTAAAAAAATACACATAGAAGTATTTTTTTGTTCTCTATTTCTAAGGTATAGTCTCTCATTCAATTTTCTGTATCAGTCCTTCCTTGTCTTTTAATATGTGTGTATCTTTTATAATGAGTAAATGAAATTGAATGAATGTTTGTCACAGATTCAGGGTATTCGCCCGTAGTACCTTGAATGAACCTTTAACGAGCATTATGAACTTTTTGGTTTTATCCGATTTAATAATTAACAAAATGTTCCGTGGTTTTGCAGTTTCGAGCTCATAATAATTAACTATAATGTTGTAATGTTGGATTTTTGAATGGATGATTATAGATGGATGTTTGAATACCTTATTATTTTAAGTTTAACTTTGCAACAATCATCAAAATCTAGCGAGTTCTTGAAATTTTTTTTTTACGATTTCTAGCGACATTTGGACCAGCCATCTAGCGAGAATTGATTTGGTAGAGTTGGCAACACTGCCGTCACGTCACGGCCATAACAGTGTTGCCAACGTAGTTGATTTATCGCTATTTAGGCTACTGAGGACGAAAGTTGGCGTTGAATAAATTGGAATGGCTACAGGTCGCCTTTTAGACTACCTCAACGACAAGGTACGTAATAAATAATATAAGCCGAATCACAAATGAACATAATCGAAAGAAATATAACCTATGCCATCGCAAAATGTTAATGTTCAGTGATATCATATGATATATAATATGAATCCATCCTGTTTATGTTACCTTTCTTAATTTTAGATAAGGTATCTGCAACATGCAGTGAAAATCACGCGCGCGCGGTTGCTAACGCTACTGTATATTTCTCCAATTGCCACGTACTTTGAAATCAACAAGCTCATTATCGCCGCAGGTATACGCCTAAGGCTCTATTCATACGAACCACAGCCACACTACAACCGCAAACACATCACAACCAAAAATTTTGCCGTTAGTGACTGCGTGTGTAATACCGACCACACCAAAGCGACGGCGCAACCGGCCACAACGCAACCACCAGTGACACCGGGAACTAGCGGTACATACATTTTAACATTTTGTAGCCACAACGTAACTGCAACGCAATCGCAAAAAGCCGCAGTGACACTATTCACACGTTACCATGGCTTGACTTTATTTTGTCGCGACGCTGTCGTGTGGTTGCCGTACGTATGAATAGACGCATACGTAGCGGACGCTCTAAGAACACTATTCTTTATTGTATTTTTAAGCTATATTTGGTAACTTCAGTAGCTTTGACCTTTATAAGTGCCCTACTAGGGCCTCAATTGAATAAATGTAATAAATTGAAGAGAGGTATAGCGATTATTTGCTCAAAGAGCAGCTTGACTGGGGAAGTTCCTCCACCATACTTAATAAAATAACTCTATGGTGTGTTTCTGCGCGTGATTAAGGTCGCCAGAGTACATTAGGAAGGGTGGAAGGGTCGGTAACGTGTGAGTGATGCCCGTGAGTTGCAAGCGTCCATATGGCTATAGTAACCACCACCACGCAGTCCGTACGCTTACTTACCGACTTTGACGTATTAAAAAAAATGGTTTTACTTTGTTTATAGGAATATATGAATTAATGAGCGTTTTTCTCATTTAATGAGAAAAACGCTCATTAATTTATATATTCCTACTTTAAAAACAATTCAAACTTATGTTTCAAACATTATACCTCTATGTTCCAAAAACCTGCCAAACGCTCATTGAAAACAACATTTTAATTTTTTTCATAGCATTATTGTGGATTTTATGCTACTTTAGGCTACCTGCTCAAAATTCGGCTACTTTAGGCTACTTAAGCTGTGGAAATTGGCGACATCAGGCCCTGTGTTGTTGGCAACACTGGCCATCACGGCCATTTGCGTTTGCGGTGCATATTTGCGTAATTTTCGGTTATTCAATTCAATTCAATCCTTTGACTTGCGGTAAAAAAGATAACAATTGATTTCTATTGTTTTCCTCGCCCGCGCGGATCGTCAAACAGTCAGGATTGTGGGTATTCTCCTCAGGCTAGGTATATTGTTCTGTGTTCTCCTCGTCCGTCACATACAACTTTGCTTACTTTACCTTAGATAGTAACTTTGTGATATTAACTAATAAAATTACGCGTGGTTTGTGCAAATAAATTGGTGATCCACATGATTATCCATATATATTTGTTTGGTTTCAGGAGTATTCAGGATCATGCATTATTCCATCTATGCATTATTCTAAATGTGAAGTTACAACTAATTTTAAAATAGTTCAAAGAACTAAGAGAAACATTTAAAAAGAATGAGTTTCATTCCTTCTAAGTGGAGTACCATTCCTTCTAAGTATACATAGTACCTATCCCTAAGTCGTCTGTGTTCTAAGTTGTGGTTGAGTCTATTTTATGGAGTGTTTCTGTGTATATGAATAAAATAGATTTTGATGTGGTTCTTGTTTCAGTAGGTTTTTGTAATTAGTGTCATTAGATCTGGCTCTTCAGTCATTATTTGGCTAGCTTTCAAGTATTTCTGGACAAGATCTTTTCTTTGATGTTATGTTTTCTTGTGATTCTAATGTTTGCTTCCTTTATCCTGAGTTGATAGCCCTATAAACATTATTTCTATGTTCACTACAAATGGTTTTCTGAGGTGTTTGCATTAGGTGCTGCCTTTGTGATTTTAAAGGACCATTCAAATTGTCATGGTTTTTGAAGAAGAAAAGAAAGGAAGATGTTATTAATCACTGTATACAGGAAATTTTAATTCTTTTGGTGGGATTTATTTGGCTTATGTTTAATGAACCACCAGATTTAGTCAAATGTAATGGTAAAAAAAACACCAATATTAACCACCATTTAGAGTGAAATTATAACCCAAATTATGATTGTTTAATCCAAAAATAGTTAATTACTTACAAAAATTTACATAAAATGCAACCTTGGATCTAGCACTCTCCGGCCGCTACCGCAGCACCAATTAATCGCTCAACTCTGTACCATCAATGGCATCCGAAACAATAATCTGCAAACACGTCATTATTTGGTTAGTGTCAAGGTGTAGGCGTAGTCTAAGTACATGCAAAAATGCAGCAATGTAGCAGTTATCAATAAATATCTCCAATGAATAGTTGCAATAGTAAAAAAATACAAAGGCTTTTGTGTTACAAAAAAATACAAAATGTTAAGTGGGAAATGGATTGTCAAGTCTTGAACTCTTTATAAAGATTGCCTGCCAACCAAATCAAATCAAAATATTTATTGCATTACTACAGGTACAATATATAAAAGATGTTAACATGTAGGAGTTCCATTGTAATATACCTATAATAGGCGTGCAATTATTAATAACATTTTCTAATACAAATTTAAGATCAATCAATAATTAATTATCCTATTATTAGATACATTTAAATAATTTAATTAAAAAATAGCATAAGAATTAATAGCATATGAAGTCAGATTATAAGGTTACGCCAGTCACACAAAATAAAAATAATAACATGTCAAATAACATAGTATCTACACAAAAAAAAATACGGGTGTTTATCTGATATCGTCTTTAAAATACTCATCAATGGTATAATAACATTTATTTATGAGGATCTCGCATAACCTATGCTTGAAGAGCGTAATTTTTAAGTTTTTCAATGACTGGTAGTTTATTATAGAGCGAATCGAAATCATTTCCCAGATAATATTCTTCGGAGGCTTCTTTCCTGTCAATCAAATTTACCTTTTTGACGATAGATATAATGGTCACTACAGTCTGTCAAGAAAGTTTTGAAAAAAGGAGGGTGCCACCATCATTCATACGGTATCCCCATATATTTCATCTGGAAAGTTTTGACACTTTGTTTTTTAACAAACTTTTATTAAACTTGTTATGATTGGTTAGGTTCAATCTTGTAAGCTAAATTACAAGGCTAGTCAATTTCAGCAGTTATGTGTCGATTGCCTTTTGGTTAGAGGGTAAAATGGCGCGAAATAATTGTCCCTATTTTTAGCATCTCTTTTAAATTCTTCTATCCCTTTTATGTACGAGTAACCTGTAATTGTACGAGAGCGACAAGGCTAGCAAAATTGATGCTAAATTGGGTAATTTCGACTTGATGTTGGTCTGTGGCTAGTGTTGACTTGATTTTGGTATGGTTACCTATTCATTTATTATTATTGTCATGCAGATTAGTGCCTGCATACCTATGTTCCTCGTCCCCAAGCAGGTAAACACTATAATATCTATTCATACTTATGATTCCCAGAAACATATCCCTTGGCTGATTAATACCTTGGCTCGCGGTTAAAAATATATATTATATAAATAAATTAATGACATCAATTGTTATAAAGAGGACGCGCGTCACTCGCGAGAACAAATGTGCATGCTTACTCAGCCAACCTCACGTCGTATGGTAACACCTGAGTAATAAGATGGCTGTCAAAAAGTCAAAATTGCATTGCACAAGATATAATTGTGAGAACAAGTGTAATAGATATAAATGTGTATCCACCTATGAGTAATTAGAGTGGCTAGGTAGGCTTAACACAAGACCAGCCCTGATAGAGTAGACACAGAGGGTGCAATAATGAAAACAAAATAAAATGTTGAGTTTATTTTCATAATATTTTTTTATTAATCAGAGTCGAGATATTCGACTTCCGAAATGTTTTCTGAAACTCCTGCGTAATTAAGTTGATCCATTTCTTCCTCTTCAGATTCACTCGAACTATCATCGCCTACTGAGATGACAAGTCTGTCTATATCATTATATAGAGTTCCACCACGAGTAAAATATTCATTTTCAATTTTGATGACATGGCCATGTTCAACACAATTTTTCCGTTCTTGTGTAGTTACTAACTGAAATGCTTCATCAGCCAATTTCGCAACATCTTGACCACAAACGTTCTTCTGTGCAACTCCCCTTTTTACCATTGCCCAAACTAATTCAGTCGGGTTCAAATCACAATGGTAAGGTGGCTGTCTTACCACTGTATGTCCATGTTCTCCTAAAAGTTCATTTATATAGTACTCCGGTTCAGGTTTATGTTTTATTACAAGCATCAATAAAGGTGGTTTCCACTAAGTTTCATCAAATGGAATATTATTTTCCAGCAGCCATAATTTGATTTCGTCACCTCTTGACGCAGATGTTGGAGGCTGTAAAGAAAAAATATTGTAGTCGAATTATTTTAGTTTCAACATAAAAAGGATAATAATTAAATATTAGAAAGGAATATTAAATAAAACAATACCTTCTTACTTATAATTGAGTGGTATTGGTATGGTGCACTATTCAAAAAATTCAAATTCAAAATTACATGCTCTCTTTCTGCACTGAATATCTCAAGTAAGTCTTGTAAAGTATTTCTTCTTTCTTTATCTTTATTACCTTTTTAATTTTCTTATAGAATTATAATAAGTATTGGAGTACTCTCGTTAGATGTAACCAAAATATGTTTAATGCAAAAATGTAAATGTTAACTATTATGTTTGCCAGGATTACTCGGTTCGTTGTTCTAAGTTACAACACAAGAAGTTTTTCCTCACAGCCCTTCATATGTATTGAGAATTATAAGTATTGGAGTAGGTACTCTCGATAGATGTAACCAAAATATTTTTATTGCAAAAATGTGAATGTTACCTATTATGTTTTCCAGCATTATTTGGTTGGATACTTTAAGTTACAATACAGGAAGTTTTCCATCCTCTTCCTCATCTTCAATCAACAAAAAAATTACTCTAAATGCATTCGGAAGTTTCACGATCTTGAAAAAATGAAATTTATTTGTTTCCTTACTTTTGCGTGATGTATGATGAAAATTTAACAAATTTATAGCGAGTTCACACGCAGAAAAATATGCATCGCCAATGAAGTTTATTAGGCGATTAGCATATAAACCATTATAACAACTCATCGTGAAGTCTTAACCTGAACTGCTAGGCTCCTCATAGTCGTTGCAACCGAGTTCAATTTATATTTTACTAACGACCCGTCCCGGCTTCGCACGGGTACAATGTCGTGTGTTGTCGAGCGATTTGCGCTCCCGGGCCCGTCTCGGCCCGCCCGTTCACGGTATCGCGAATACTGTTTCTTGCTAATTTTAAATCTGTGATATTATTTAAAATATAAATGATAATAATCTGTAAAGAACTGGAATTTTATCTCCATTAAATGTCGGTTGTTACTTACTTATTTAATTACACAAGGATTAAATTTATATGGGTCAAAATAACTTCGAAAGTATAACCCACAAAGATTAAATCTCAATCGCATAAAAATGGTTACTGTGGGTTATCCATAGGATATATACATACATATACCATCGCGGATTATTTTGAAGATATTTTTAAGTTACACAATTCCGTACATAATTTTGATGTATCTCGTAAAGTTGAGTCAGCGTTAGCAAAGAAAGCGCAAAAAAATCTATGTGTTTACGAAAAAATTACTTTTTTATATTTTCTGTATATATAACATGCATGTATTATATACTAAACTTTCCTTGAAAACTTATCAACTGATAGTGAAAACCGCATCAAAATCCGTTGCGTGGCTTAGAAGGAGTTAGCGGATAAACAGACAGACAGACGCGGAAAGCGACTTTAATTTTATACCTACTATGTAGTGATGATCAGCTCTTGAAGACGAATCTTTTCGCTTTCATTAAAAAACTGTCTTCCAGTTCCAGTCATTTCGAACAAGTAAACATGAACGACACAGCACTAATAATAAGGACATACTGCTAAAGAAGTTTGTTTCCAAGCCATCCACTTCTCTAGTATCACCATATCTTTTACCCATACCTGATTTTTGGATAAGGGTTTATTTATTAACTTTCATTTGACAAACACTTCACTTCAAGTTGAAATCACAGATAACGTGCTCACTGACTGCTTTAAAAATAAGTTTAGCCAATATAACAAACCGAATATTAATAATTACGTGATCGTGACGTATCTCACCTCGATTCACACTCATTCGAGGTAAGAGTTAGTGTAAATATCCTTGAGCTAGTCATCATCTACATAAAACTATAATAATGCGTTTCTCTCATTATTTCTAATGGTTTTAAACCGTAGACAGAGAAAACTATGTTAAAAAGAGAAGCACCTATTATTTTCTTCGTTTCTCTCCGTCTCATTATTACTAAGGGTGACAAGCTAAGTTAAAAAGAGAAGCATCTATTATGTATTACCCTTATAATTATAGTTGGTAGGTGTGCAAGAAGTCATCATTGAAACGCGCGCTCCCGCGTTGCTACTTACGAAAACGTTACTTGTTGCCACTTTACACAAAACCCGCACGATGCAGATCTGCACACCCGCTCGTAGGCGCGGGGCAGTGTGATAATCGCCTTAGGTACATAAATATACAGGGCAGGACATTCATGGCACATAAATATACATGGCAAGGTATTCATAGCCTGAAGTCTAGAGCAAATTTCGTATAATACACACAATACGCCATTACGCCAGCGCCATTATCACAAGACAAGCCAAATAATTATCTACAGCATTAGGCTATCTTACTAAGCTTTATTTAGCTACATATATTTAATATGCCTAGATAAACTACTCTAGCCACTAGAATTAATGAGAGGAATACTTAGCTCTTGTCCATTTATAATTCTCACCGCCAGTCCTCGACGACGCTTCTGTAGTTTTACCCGAGGGATGCCACTTAAATGGCAGTAAATTGTGTTGCCACGTAAATGTCTATGGTATTAGTGCGGTGACATTCGCGATACGTAGGTACGTCGCGACACTAATTGAATATAATCTTTTCTTTCATCTTCTTTCTTTTGTCCCATTTTTAGAAATACGTACTTGGGCTGTTCTAATTGAATATCATGTTTGCTTTCTTCATCGTTCCATGTACAGATTGCGTGAAATAATAGCCGATGCGTCAGGATAGGCAGCGCCTAAATGAGACTATGAGATAATAACGCATATATTTGACGAAAATGTAATTAGACACAAAATAACAAATTGATTAACATCTTTTAACAACGACTTTGAAAAGTCTTCGTTATTTTTTATTGAAAAATAAAGAAATTTTAAATAAGAGAATTTTTTAGATGATTATGAACCATCACAAAAAATAAAAAAAAGTAAGCATTAAATGATTTAACAATAAAATTAAAGCAAAATTAATAACGAGTGTTTCCCCCTCTTGCTCTGATTACGGTTTCCATTCGTCTGGGCATGCTACAGATTATGTTATCGATGATTTCTTGAGGCAACCGCTCCCACTCCTCAAATAATGCGTTTCCAAGTTCATTCAGATTGTTGGGGGGTGGCATTCTGGATTTAACCCTTCTTTTTAGCAAGTCCCAGACATGCTCTATCGGATTCATATCGGGGGAATTTGCTGGCCACTGCATCACCGGTATACCTATGTGGCTCAGATATGCCTGTACCGATTGTGCACTATGAGCACGAGCATTATCTTGCATTAGAATAAAGTCGTCACCAATAAATGGGGCAAATGGTACAACATGTTCTTCTAAAATGTCTCTGATGTATCGATCTGCTGTCATGGTCCCTCCTGTGACTATCACTAACTCCGTGCGAGCTCCCAAACATATCCCTCCCCAAATCATAATCGAGCCGCCACCATAAGCCACTGTGTGTTCAAAATTAGACTGTATGTGGCGTTCTCCTTTGCGTCTCCATATTCGCTGTCTCCCATCGATCTGTTTTAAAAGAACTCTGCACTCATCAGTAAAGAGAACCTGCTGCCATTCGTTCAAATCCCAATGACGATGTTCTCGCGCATAGCTTAATCGGTTTACGCGGTGACGTCTCTCAAGTTTTGGGCCTTTGGCAGGTATATCCGACCCTAAATCAACTTCTTCAAATCTCCTGCGAACTGTACGCTCACTTACTCGTAATCCTCGAACGTCTTCCAGTTCATTTCGAGCTTGTACAGCCGTTAATCGCCTACGAACTCCAAGTTGTAAAAAACTGTCATCTCGCCTCGATGTACATCTTTTTCTACCTTGACCCCTCCTCCTCACAAGGGAATTAGACGATCTGTACCGCTGAATGCTGCGATGAATCGTTGATACTGGTCGACGAAGCCTTGAGGCAATCGATCTGTAGGTATGGCCATTTCTTCTCATTTCATCAGCCCTAATGATTTCCAGTGATGTTATGTCAGGCATAATAAAGAGCTTTTAATAAACAAAATTGCCTATAGAATAACAAATTTATAAAAAACCATTATGTGCAATTTTTCAAAAAAATTACAATTGTTCGGGAAAATAAAACAAATTAATGAAAAAAGTGTATGTCATCTAATTTTCTATTTTCAAATTTGACAATAAATTTAAAAAATATCATAACTGGCCAGTTCCTCAAGTAAAAGATTTTAAAATCCTGCTTTTTTGTGTTCCGCTAATTGTGCCGGTGTGTATATAAATCTATTTGGAAATAATAGTGTGTAATGCCAGAAGTAATAGGTAAAGGAAAGAGTTTACGAAAAACTTGGGGTTTGCATTTTATAACTTGTTTTTATTTCTTACAAAAAACAATGGAGGATGGGCAAAAATGTATGGAAGTTTTACCCCTTTTAAATCAGATATACTGGTTTAGGCAAGATAGGAATTACTAATGGTTGACATTAGTCACAATAAGAGAGAATGTTCTACGTAAAATAATATCATGTTTTCTTTCTTCATCGTTCCATGTACAGATTGCGTGAAATATTAGCCGATGCGTCAGGATAGGCAGCGCCTTCATCCTTAAAGTTTTTTAATTGTTCGCATTGCGAGGTATGGACTATATTTTAATCCGAAACAAACGCGGTTGAATTCATAAAGGGGATTGACATGTGGCCATTGTAATTCAGGCCCGAAATGCACACATATAAATCTATTTGGAAATAATAGTGTGTAATGCCAGAAGTAATAGGTAAAGGAAAGAGTTTACGAAAAACTTGGGGTTTGCATTTTATAACTTATTTTATTTCTCATAAAAAACAATGGAGGATGGGCAAACATGTAAGGAAGTTTTAACCCGTTCTCATTGTGTCGTTGATTATTATCTAAAAATCTACTTAAAAAAATATAAGTCTGTTTTTTTCCTGAAGTGTGTTGAAAGTGACACGCGTGTGCATTGATTATTACACTCTTGGCTCACTTATCGCGTTCGCCTGCGGCTCATGAGCTTAATACCGCCTCGAGTGTTAATAACCAACATAGCACACATGTATCATAATGTACTATTACCACAGACATAATATTATATGTCTGTGACTATTACCTAATTGAAATCACAGAACATTATTACTCTGACGCAAAGAAAGTCAACTCCATAGATTCAAAATACATAGAAGTGGTTACAGTGGCGCCGTTTATTCTTTCCCTTATGAACTAATTTTACGCGCGAGATTCGAAATCTACTTTACATTTTCAAATAATGTTATTTTTTCGTCTGCCATACTATTGCAATGCAACGGAACAGGGATTGCGATAGCTGGGCAGACTCGACAATATGAACTGTAAAATGGCAAGTAAAAAATTTTTTGGTTTTTCATTATAACAAGTTTTATTAAAAATAAATACTTAAGTATTAATTAAATAACATGATATTTTCATAAAAAAATGTGTTAATCAATTTTAATTAGCAATCAAAATGTTGATGAGACGCGTAGATAATAGTAAAAAAAAGAATTTACGAAAACTATCGAACATTAAAGATACGGTACATTAAGATGTCATCTGTAACACTTGACATCTTAATGTAATGTCTTAAATTGTATCAAATTGCAGTTTCTTTGGTATAATGTGGTCCTACAAATAGGTAATATAAGTCTGAACTGAATAGTAGGAACTCCCTTTCGTATATACTATAATAATATCCTGGGACATTCCTCACACACGGTCATCTGATCCCAAACTAAGCTGAGGTTGTAATTATGGAAAACCAGATAACTATACTACATAATTAATACTTTTTGTTCATATATATGTATGTATACTTAATATACATAATTACACCCAGACTCAGGACAGACAGACATGTTCATGCACACAAATGCATATTCTGTGTGGGAATCAAACCCACGACCTGCGGCTTTGTTTTTGTATGTTCACCAATTACTCAGAAACCCAAACCTTTTTTTTCATAGACCACTTTCAATATTTTCTGGTCTCGGTGGACCCCCATTACACTACTGAATATTATGAATTATGTTTATTAAAATGTTACATTAATAAACATTTATTTAAAATTAAATTGAAGAGTCATGTCACAGCAGCGCAATAAATGACTAATGAGTAAGCCATACACAACCCTATGATCCACGTTTGCAACATTAAATGAAAAAAGGTCGTTCGCATCTGTCATTTTAATTTCTATTTCAATTTATTCATTTGCTTCATGTAGTACATGTTAAGGTGTTCCAATTAGGTTAGTCCACAACATGCGCCCTGCAAGGGCATTGCAACATTTTAGTACACGGAATGAGAAAATCAGACTATTAGAATAAACTTACTTGATAAATCAAAATATCCGCTCTGGTTGATAGCTCAGGGCCGAGTAAATCTGGAGTCTCCATGGGTATTGCAAATTTACTCAGTCTTTTTATGGGTCTCCATGTGCTATATGCTGTATCCGAAAAGTGCTTGCTGCGTAGCAATTTGTGTTGCTTGCACAACTTGCCTAAAGACTCTTCAGATGTCCAGTCTTCATTTGGGTAGCAAAATATAGCCCAAGCATGGACCCTGCAATAAGTAATTTCAGTTAATAAGACGTATGATTGAAACATTATTGAATTAATGATCGACTGGCAAATAAATTCAATAGTTGCTCAAAAGATGTCACTGTGTTCCTATCGAGCCGTTTCTTTATTCTGCGGTCGAGAAGACCAAATACCATGTCAAGTTGCACTTTTTCACTCAGGTCTTCTTCTGGTATTCTTGATAGAAGCGCTCTAGCTTTTGATACGAATAAATCTGTAGGCTCGTTGCCTTGTTCTAATGAGAATAGTTCTCGATAAATGCGGAATGGGGGCGTCGTTCTCCGAATGCGCTTCTTAGCTTATCTAAGGCATCTTGCCATGAAGTGGTGCTTAGTCTCACACCTTGCCACCACAAAGCTGCCGAATCTGTCAATAGCATTGACAATCCTTTCACAGCATTTTCATCTGAAATCTGTAGAGGGGTTTCTTTGATTTAAACGCACAAATCAATTCAACTCTCTCTTGTATTGATAAAAGAAATAGTCATTACAACTTTACAAGGCAAATATTACAATGTTTTGCACTTATTATTACTAACAATGTACAATCAAAGTAAATGAGCAAAATTCAAAATTCAAAATCATTTATTCAAATAGACCTTCGCAGGCACTTATGAAAAGTCTGACTCTAATACTCTAATACCGGTTCGGAAGGTTGCATTTGCTGAGAAGAGCCGGCAATAAACTCAGCAATTACTCTTTTCAAAACAAGCTTAGATTCATTACATAATATTTACATTCTAATCGCACTGACTACAATTGCGTGCCCCGGCGAGGCGGCAAAACTACAAAGTAGTCTGAATCTATATTTAATAAGTAAATAAATAAATGGCAAACTTAAGCAGACCAGCCCCCACAAGCAGCACCTGTTCACAAGTATGACGCGTGTGGCAGCCATCGCCCTCCTCGCCATATTGGAGGGAAGTGAGCGACCCGTCACACGACGCCGCCGCAAGCAGAGACCTTAAAGTGAGCATGACTTACTTAAGTCTGCCTTAGAAATAAAAAAATACTAAAGGGAAAATACTAAACACACAATTTGTTATCACTGTGACTATTTACAACATTAGAATAAATATAATTTATAGGGAATAGAATATAACAATTAGACAGACATAATATATCGATGAATTTATATCAAAACAAATAAACGAAGAACATTGAATTGAATTAATTACAATTAGTAATTATCTGTAACTTAAAAAAAACATAACGTATAATAATTATAACATAGGTACTTTGAATTAAAATGGACCTTGAACTAGCTGCTAAGTGAAGCAGGTGCAGAGAGAAGCTACTTCCATACATCCTTGTCGTCAATATAGTGAGACACTTTATAATAGGCCCTACTCAACAACCGCTTTTTGATATATTCCTTAAATTTAAAAAAGGACATACTGGTCACGCTACGAGGAATTTTATTGTAAAATCGGATACAATTCCCAAGAAAGGACTTATTTACTTTAGCTAATCTAAATCTTGGCACAGTTATTTTGTCATTGTTTCTAGTGTTTCTATCATGATAATCACTATTGACTGGAAACAAATTAATGTTTTTACGAACATACATAATATTTTCAAAAATGTACTGAGAGGGCAAAGTTAATATATTAATTTCCGGAAATACCTTTCGCAGAGACTCGCGAGAACCCAAACAGTAGATGGCGCGAATTGCCCTTTTTTGCAATACAAAAATTGATTCCAAGTCTGCGGCAGAGCCCCACAGCAAAAGACCGTAAGACATAAGACTATGAAAATATGCAAAATAAATTAATCTGGCTGTATTAATGTCCGTCAGTTGCCTTATTTTGCTGACTGCAAAAGCAGCGGAGCTCAGTTTACCACCTAAGGCTTCCAGGTGAGCACCCCACTGCAATCTACAGTCTATGGTCAGACCAAGAAAAACAGTCTTATCTACTACATTAAGTTTACTACCGTCCACAATAACATTGGTATCAACTTTTGGTACATTTGGTAATTAAAATCTTATACATTTAGTTTTTTTAGAATTTAGCATAAGATTGTTGGCAGCAAACCATTGAGACACAGTTTTCAGAGCGCGGTTAACTTTTAAAAGGTCTTTGTCTTTTCTATCTACTTTAAATATCAGAGACGTATCATCTGCAAACAAAACGACATCTGATAGTTCTTTCACCATGTAGGGTAGGTCATTTATGTAAACTAGAAATAGAAATGGGCCTAAAATCGAACCTGTGTACGCCTAATTTGACTAAGGATCCCGATGACACACTACCATTGATTCCTACTTTTTGTTGGCGCCCTGAAAGATAGGAAACCACAAGATCGAGGGCCACTCCGCGAATTCCGTATAACTTAAGTTTAAGAGCTAGCGTTTGGTGATCTACGCAATCAAATGCCTTGGAGAGATCACAAAAGATACCAATAGCATCGTGTGAGCACTCCCAGGCCTGAAAAATATGCTCAATAAGTTTAGCTCCCGCATCCGTAGTGGACTTACCTCTTGTAAAACCGAACTGATCATCATGGAGTATCTTGTGGTTATTAAAATGCCTTAACATTTGGTTTAGCACAATCTTTTCAAAAATCTTACTTAATGCAGGAAGTACTGAGACAGGTCTGTAATCTGAGGGATTGTTTTTACATCCTGATTTAAAGATTGGAACAATTTTGCTGTATTTCATTAAGTCAGGAAAGTTGCCCTGTTCGAGACATTGGTTAAAGATTAGGGCTAAAATAGGGGCAACATTGAAAATAATTGACTGTATAACCTTAACTGATAAACCCCATAAGTCTTCCGTATTTTTCATATTTAGCGACTTGAAAGCCGTGATAATGTCATAGTCGTTAACCTGGGTGAATGCGAAGTCTGGAATGTTTTGTTGAAAATTATTCTGTAAAATCGATTCTGCTAACGTGGAAGACGAAGCAAGATTTTTAGTAGCCTCCATAGGTATATTTGAGAAAAAAGTTTCAAAAGCAGATGCTACTTCTAATTTATCTGAGATTAATTTATCATTAATTTTAAGAGAAAAAGTATTATCTTTGATTTTATTTTTACCAGTCTCTGTATTAATAATCTGCCATACTGTTTTAATTTTATTATTAGAACTATTTACCCTATTGCCTATGTAGATGGCCTTTGCTCGAATACAAACCTGTTTAAATATCTTGGAATAGTTTCTAACATGTGTATGAAAGTTTTCATTACTATTGTAAGATCTCTGATGGTAAAGATCATACATGTTATCCCTACTCTTCCTGATTCCTTTAGTTGCCCAGTTACAGAATTGAAGTTTATTAATTACTTTCTTAGTTTTGATTGGACAAGATACATTAAATTCGTTGCAAATATCTCTAAATATTTTTTCATAGTTTACATTTGGATCATCAGAAGTATAAGTAGTGTTACTAATTTTATAATCCATATTGACGCTGAAATTATTTAATCTCGTTTCATTAACTGACCTAAATGTTTTCGTTACGGATGAACTAAGTTTTTTACCCGGAATCTTTACTAATTGAGCCAAATGATCCGACCGGACGCCACTTATTATTGACTTCTCTAAAACGTTACAGTTAGTTATTATGTTATCAATACAAGAGGAAGTAGTAGCCGTCACTCTCGTGGGCTCATTAAATAGAAGAGACATATTAAATGATTTAAATAACGTAATAAAATTATTTCTATCTAATGAGGGTATTAGGATGTCAATATTAAAGTCACCACAAATAATTACTGACTTATTACACTTTGATAATTTACTAAGTATTTGTTCCATTATGGAACAAAACAAAGAAAAATTTGACACAGGAGGTCTATACACACATAAAATGATGGAGCTTTCAATCTCTGCACATGCCACCTCGCATACGCGTTCCACAGAATGACAAGTAATATCAGTACGATTCTTATATTTTATATTATTATTTAGCAAAATTAGGGTGCCGCCACCCTGAGCAGTCACTCTGTTGTACGCGCTGGCAAGAGTAAAGTTATTTACATTAAAAAGCATTCTGTCTGATTTGAGCCACGTTTCTGTAAAACATAATATATCGATTCTGATTTCATCACATAACAATTCAACGTCAAGTATTTTGCCAGAGAAGCGATTAATATTCTGATGTAGTAAAGTAATGCCATGAGTAAGCTTCTCTGTTGTCGGAGTTACAAGTTTAAACAACTAATCACAGTATTATTAGTACTACTAGACAATACCGTTTTGTCACTAAGGCTACATTTAGTTATATTAGCTATAACCGTGTTAATATTGTAAGCTATCAGTGTAGCAATCAAGTTTTTACATTTTTTGGGCATAAACAATGAGTCCCCAGTAAATTTTAGTCCACTAACAAATTTATTAGTGTCGAAATAAGAAAAAACGTCACTATGACGACATGTCAAACTATATATAAAATTGTTCAAAAACAATATATACCTATTTTGTCTGTCCGTATAGTTGACGGAGTATGGCAAAGCACATAGAAAAACATTCATCACTTTTAGTTTGAGGAATGTTTCAAAACTATTAATTAATTCTTTGAATTTCACGTTCAAACCATTTCCTATAAGTATCACAACAGTGGTTTGTTTGTCAAACTTAGTACTTACAATCTTATTCATTATATCTGTATAGGGAGCTCCCGGCATACAATAATTAATAACTGGCTGATCCATACGATTATTTAAAATTGGTCCAAAATTGACCCCAATTTGGTCAGAAAAAACAACAGTTTTCATGATTGATGCCTCAGAGGTCCCCACAGAAATACAAGCAAACTCAACAATCGAAGATGGCCGGCGGTCTACGAATACGCCGAGAGACGCGTTGCGATACACACACATCCGTATCCGGTGGGAACGCGGACGGTTCCTTGTCGTTGACAAGAGTACCTTGCACACTGGTGCAATGGGGTTGCCCTGCTACATAACTCATTTTAATGTACAGGTAACTGTCTATGTTTTTCTTTCCGAGTGGTTCTTTCCACTAGGATAGTCACTTTCTCAACTAAAAACAAACACAGAATGAGTCCAATATCTCGATGCACATCACTTAACTAAGAGAGTTACTGTCACAATTCAAAAATAGCACGATACCTAGAGAATACGTAGTACCCTTTAGTAGTTTGTACGTACAGATAAAATGAGTCAAATACCTCGGATATCTATTCGGACCTATGTTCAAGAGTCAGTTTATTGCTCAACCACACTAACTTTGTTTCACCCTAGGAAATTTCACTGAAAACAAGAAGTAACGATTTTTACAATAATTCAATACTATTTCAGAAGAAAAAGATTCGAATATTTTACCGACATTTTTGACAGCATTTTATGATGCCATACCAAATGATATAAACCCTACATAAATTAATGATGATACCTTTTCTATATGTCAAAGTTGATATAAAATATGTTTTTAACCCAATTTTTGAATAAAAATAATTAAAATATTCTATTAAAAATAACTATAATAATCTGAAGTGTATATACCGTTATAATATTTATATAATAAAAAAATATTGCCTTTATGAATCTACTAGTTTGGTAGAAAAGATTTACATAAGCCTGGTTAACTTTTAAGTAATGTCTATCTCTATTGAATTTTTTGTGCATTCCAAAGCCTAATTTTCGCATTCCCTTTGCGGTTCAGATTCATTTGAAAAGCGGTATAAAATTCTAAGATAGCAATGAAAGTCAGGTGATACTAATATGCGTAAATACATCTGACGGATGTCTGCGGTAATTGCGATGGGAAATAAACGAAAATGGAAAATTATTGTGAGAAGATCGGATTGTAAATTAGCTCCTGAATATAAACAATCATTTAATGATAGATTATTTGAAGTAGCGGCACTAGCGTCCACTACGATCCGGACTTTAGTCGTAAGTTTGTCATCGCGGACAACAGGGTGATGCGGTATAAAATAAAAAGTTGAATTATTTTGCAATTCAGAAACTAATGATATATATTCCTTATCTAAATAGTCGCGAATGATGTCATCATATTGCTTATGAAGCGAATTATTTTGTTTGAACCGTCTTTCCAATGCGTTATATCTACGCGTCGCTGTCGTAAGCGAGTCTCCTAAATCTTTTGGATCGCGGCGAAATGGTAAAGGAACAATGTAACGGCCACGGTTAACCCGTGTAGTGTTTTGTAAATATATTTCCTAACACTTCTTATCATCAGCGGTCAGAAGCTTGCGAATGGGTACCTCTTAGATGTCCCAAAATTGTGTAAGAAGATTGTCAAAACATAAAGTATTAATAATATATATTACATCTCGCAAATTATCTGGAAGCGATAATAGGTGTTGATAGTGACGTCGGATGTTCTGACGAAGGTCGTGGGTTCGATTCCTACAATAAGCTTGAGCTTTTGTGAAGGAAAATATCGTGAGGAAACAATAACACGGTACTTTGTAGTACCCGCCTAGCTGGCTACCACCCTCAAGTTGAGAATCTGTCGCCCAGCACCTCGATGTGATCCGGCAGCGAGCCAGTTCCTTCTAGACTTTGTGTACTTACCACTTTTGGCCACATAATCACTTGCCATGGTGAGATTGTAGTCAAACATAAGCCTATTCAACATTTAAAAAAACGTGTATTTTTGTTGTCAAAATAATATAATAAACATTTTAGAATATATATGAAATAAAAAAAACAATTTATATACTTTTCAACAATTTATTATTCTTCAAATATTACATCATCATATTTTATTAATAAATCATCTAAAAACTGGCTGGCAGGTCAGCAAAAAGTCTTATTCTTATAGATAATGACACTACAAGTCTTTCAGTGTGAGTACAACCAAGAAAAAAACAGCGGGACTGCGAGACACCCGGCACTTCTTGAGCAAGAGACGGAGAAGATTCTGTTTCGACAGGTTGTGTTACTTGCTCAGACAATATATATCCGGGAGATCAAAAATGTTCTTCAGATGTTGGTGGTAGCACTGGCACAAAAGATTATGTGTGGATGGTTGCGATGGCACTGAAAATGATGTGGATGATTCTGTGTAATGTTCAGCCAAACTTTCACACCTCTGCCAACAAGGGTGACTAATCCCATCAGATGGATGTAGCTGCAAAAACATATAAAATAAATTATTATATAATTATTATAAAGAAAACATCGTGAGGAAACCACAGCACGGTGGTAGGGTACTTTGTAGTACCCGCCTGGCTGGCTACCACCCTCAAGTTGAAAATCTGTCGCCAAGCACCTTTCCGTGAGTTCCGATAGAGCCAGTTCCTTCTAGGCTTTCTGTGCTTACCACCTTCGGCCGCATCATCACTTACCATGGTGAGATTGCGGCGAAACACAGGCCTATAAACAGAAATAAAAAAATTGCAATAATAAGTATTGGAGCAAAAAAAATTAAAAATCAAATGTTGTATTTGGTTATCTCTAGAAAAGCTATGTCAGCAATATACTAGTATATATAATAAAAATATAAGCAAGAGATAGTTACATACTCGCTAACTGTCTTGATAAATAATTAACATGGATACATACTGTGCGTGGCATCTTCTCTGCAACAACAGCTCTTATATGAAGGATCCACAGCAATAATGATGAATGTCCTTTATCTTTTGTTTTAAGATAATCGGGTTTTAAATTTATAAACTGTGTAAAAACTCAGACCCGAAGATTATAAAATTTTATGTATTAAAGGTAAATTATAGGTTTAATAGTATTATTTATTTGGAAAATAATCATTCTTATTGATTATTTTTATAAATAATCTAATCTTAAGTAAGTCTTTAAAAATCAGGACTATAATGATCACTGTCCACACTGCGTTCACAGTCAATAATGATTGGAGTCCAAATGACTATTTTAATTAACTCCTGAATCTTTAATATTTGCAGCATGTGGAAGTTCATCGTAATAACGTCTCGTTTCAGGCCTACAGAACTTTTTCAGGAACTGCAGGTCGTTATATTATGCTGTTGATATAGGCAGCTTCTCATTATAAGCCAAACCAGGTAATTTAAATTCGCCCTCATTAACTGAACTGCCTTCATAGACTGTCTACTGTCACTGCATAGTTGTCCGGTCGCGTAGTCAACAGAGCTAATATGGCTCTCAATATCTGGGATTCTCATAGGAGAAGGAACCAGTTGTGAGAAGCCATAGGCCGGGGCAAAGTCGTGAGCAGTCCTCCCCGCAAAGTCAGTGGACCGAGAACTAAGCCACTCAACGTGGTGAGCGTTGAAGTCTCCTAGTATCACTAACTCCGCGGAGGGGTACTGCTCCAGTACTTTGTCAGTCGTCATTTGCAGGTGCTCAAATAACCGTTTTGTGTCCACGTCACCGCTATGGGACCTGTAAAGGCACGCGTAAACCTTGGTGTGGCCACCGTGATCTACGCGCGCCCACAAAATCGACAGGACCCTGTCTTCCAGGCCATGGAGACGGCGACAGCAAATATCCTCCCTGCCGTACATACATACCCCGGCACGGCGCACAAAGTTGTGCTCCAGCTTGTACCCAGGGTAGTGTAGATACGATGTATCATTAGGGCAGGATATTTGCGTCTCCGTCAGAAAAAGCAGAGTCGGCTGTGCAGTCTCCAGATGTTGGTGGACTGCATTGATGTTCGCATGAATTCCCCTGATATTGCAAAAGTCAATTTTAAATGTGGACGGGGAGGCCGCTGAAAATCTCTTTCTAGGTTTTCTTTTTTTTTTTACCATTTTTAAAAAGGGTTGTAGAGATTGAGAGCAGTCGCTGTGCTGGCAGCGAGATGGACAAAGTGCAGTGTTATTCCGCTAGAATGCTGGACAGGTGATGCGGTTTGTTGGTGCGGCAGTGGGAAGGGCCCCCGGTCCCCCCCTTATACAATCGGACGAGTCCACTCCGGTCTCCTTCTCCGGCACGACCAACTATACCAGGGATTATGCGCGAGGCGGCGGGTCAGCCTCCCAGGGCGGAGATTTAGTGATCCCTGGGTTCGGGACCCCTACAACCTGCGGGCAGCCAGCGGGCAGCTGTTTCACCGGGTCTCCCTAACCGCCGCAACAACATGCCGCCACTGCACAACCGTACAGCAGTACTAAACCGCAGGTCCTCCCTCTGCCTGCACAGCCCCTCCTCGTTGAGCTCTGGCGACCTTACTCACGCGCAGGAACACAACTTTACACAACATAAAGTTATTTGGCTGCGGTATTCTGTAGGGTGGAGGTACTTCCCCAGACGAGCTGCTCTTTGAGCGAATAAACGCTATGCTCTATCTCTCATATAGCATGGGCTCTTGACCAATATAAAGATCTTCCACAGTGTAAACATGAGTTCCTGTACCCAACGGTATTAGTACATGATCCAGGTCTTTCAATCCATTGGTGTAGTAGCTACCAACAAGCATTACACACAACTAGCCCTTGGTATCTGTAAAAAAAAAGTTTTATGATTATATTATAATGTTAGTATAAAAACATATTTATGTAAGGGTGGTATTATGGTTTGTGTGCCAGGAGCATTGGCGACTACTATAATCACGATAAGAATCATACTATACTAATATTATAAAAGCGACAGAGTTTGTTATTACTTTATCCTTCTTTCATGTAGCAACGGAGAAATGGATCAGCGTGATTTTTAGCACATAGAAATATATAGGACCGGGGAGTGACATACAGTGCTCTCCAAAAATTTGTTGAAAAGGTCAAAAATGTATGAAACGTAAGGAAATTACAATAAAAACATAAAAAAGACATGGCTACAATATCTCTTTATTAATATATATTCAGTTTAGAATATACTGTCCATACGATAACCATAAAAAATTTAATCTTTATAAAAATAATCAGGGAATTTACGATGCCAAAAGTTAGCTGAAAAATGTAAAAAACAAATTATAGACTCTTTGCAAATAGGTATTTAGATTTTTTAAATATTTTGTATGACCGCCATTATTCTGCAGAACTGCTTTAAGTCGTCTTGGCATTGATTCTACAAGATTTTGTAATTTTATGATCGGTACAGTCGACCAAGTTTCGATGATTGTTTTTAAACAGTTTCCTGCGGGGTTATTTTAAAACGGTCGGATTCGGAATCGGGAGCGGAATCGGAAACCTTTATCCGATGAAGTTCCGATCGCGGAAAGTTGGAGCGCGTTTACAAAGTTTGTTTTCAATAATGGTAGGAAATGGTAAACCTAAACTAAAATAAAAGTAAAATCGAAATGATTACGGATTTTCATTGTTGAAAGGCCTCATTTAAACACTCATATCAAATGCATAAAGACAGATACTTGTTATTTTTTATATTTAAGATTAAGGTCTACATTGTGTTATATGTATGTATAAACATAAAAAAATGGTTTTCTAGTTTTATCGAACTTCGGAAACTGACTGATAGGTCAAAGTAATTGTTGTTTATAATCAGAGATCGGAATTAGGTGACTATATTTACCTACACTTTGAAGAACAGAGTGGAGACTTCCATACGACAACATTTTTTTTTCCCGGGATTCGGGAAAAATCTTAAGTAAATTAAAATAAACGTTATTTAAGATAGATATGAACTATTTTCACCTAAGCTAAGCAACCACCAATTTTTCGAAATTTTCCCGAAAAATCTCCTAATAAATTATTTTACTTAATACATGTATTGAAATTATTAGGATGTGTATTTTAAAGGTATTTATGCTCCTTAACCTGTCGGTCGCTTCAAATCTTTGTACTTATACATATTATTTGTTAATTTTTCTGTCGAATGATAATCTAAGTAGTGAAGTAGTAAAAATGGATATGTTAATAAAACAAGCAAATATAACAAGAAATTATTTTTATTCACATAAAATAAATAATCATATCTTGGCTATTTTTATATATAAGTTCACAATAAAATAATAAATAACAAATAAAATATAAGCATAATAGCAAAGAAGTAACAAATAACAAATAAACAAGTATTTATCCACAAGTTGAATTATTCAAGATGAACCTCATTGTCAAGCGTATCATTGGTTTGATAGTTTAAGTTGGTATTACTTGCTCTTAGCTGTAGAGAATTGAAATAAATAACCATAAGTTTTTCAACATTTTCCGGTGTCAATCTGTTCCTTTTGACACTTATTAGCCATTTATATGAAGAAAAAGATCTCTCAACATCCACAGATGTAAGAGGTGCATATTTGTATAAAACTTCGTTATTTATTTCATTCCCGCTTAATTTTTTTTCACTTATCTCTCTAACCACGTCATAATCGGGGTTTCGATCCAAAACCTTTTCAATTTTTTCTTTTGCTAATTCATTGGTTGTCAAATTTATTACTGCTCTGACATCATCGAGAATATGAAAAGATTCGAATATAGATAAATTGAATTTTTGTAATTCAGTTAGTGCTATTTGGATAATTGAATAATATTCATCAATATAATTTAACTCTGGTAAAATATCATAGCTACGTATAATATTTTTTGCGTTTCTTATGGAAAGAGCCTCATTGCTATTAAGCCTACTTATTACATTGGATATTTTGTTAAAATGTTTTGCATAATATGTTGCTGCCTTTAGCCATGTTCCCCATCTTGTGATTACTGGTTGTGGAGGTAGCGGCAAATCAGGGTACATTTCTTTTAACACCTTCACCCGGTTTGGGGATTTTAAAAAGATCTTTTTAACATTTGCTATAAATGCGTCAACATTCTCATATTTAGAGCGAACTTGTTCTGCTACTCTGTTAAGAGCATGAGCTAAACATGTTATATGAACCATATTAGGGAAATCAATTTTTAAAAGGCGGCCAGCTCGCAATATATATGCCACGCTATCAGTGCATAACATGAGTACATTATTTACTTTTTCTTCATATCCCTCACCCCACATTGTTTGCAAAGATTCACTAACAAAATTAGAAATTGTCTCTCCATTTACTGTCTCCAACATTTTACATGCAATTAAGTACGGTCGAGTTGCTACATTTTCAATCAAAGGCATCACCAATAAATGTACCACGCATCTCCCTAAAAAATCTGTGGTTTCATCCAAAGAAATCCATATTTTATTATTTCCTATAATATTGTACACATTACTTATTTGAGTGTGGAAAAAATTTGTAAAATATTGTTTTCGCAACAAGGACTCCGATGGAATAATCTTTTTTGTACAAATGCAACAACATGAGAAGCAAATATATTTACTGAAAAACTTTTCGAAGGCTGGGTTGCTAACTTGAGACCATGGTATGTTGCAAAGAATTAAAAATTCAATTAAATCAAAGTAAAATTCTTGATGCTTTTTTCCATTGATGTGCCGGTCGACGTTTCCCTTGAATGTCACCTTCACTTGAGTTTCACATTTTGTACAAAATATGATGCCACTTGCAGGATCATAAATTAACTCAGGGTTATTGATAATCCAACTAGCGACAACTTCTGGTCTCACTTGGTTTGCCATGATATGATGAAAGCTTCAACTAAAAATAAAATTTGCTTTCTTTAAAAACGTCACGAACAATATCACATTGCCAGAAGGTATAAATAAGATATTTGTTTATTTGTTTCTTATTTTATTATAAAATAATTTTTCCGACATTTACAATTTCCTCATAAACATATTTCCCTCTCCTCTACTTTACAGAGTTATAAAAAACAAAACGCTGTACTATGCCCACTAAAACGGATCAACGAAGTATGCAACCCGTACGATGCCCGTATATAACGTTCATTAAATTATATTCTTTTAATCCAAAGATTAAATTAAAAAAAAAAAAAAAAAACAAATTAAAATATCAACAAATTAACGAAATTTAAACTTACCTTCACGAATAGGTATCTAGTTCCTTGCAGATGCCAGAAAACCACAAAATCCAATCGAAAAGAAAGCAGTGTCCGTGAGTCAAGCCAAGTACGTCAGGTGCGGTAGAAAACAGTCCGATATTCCAAGCCAGGTCAAACAAAACTAAGGATCACAAAATAAGATACGTGCGCACTCCAATACCAAGAAGAATGGAATGAGAAGAGAATGAGTGCTTTGCTGTCTGCTTTACACTGGTTTGGCATATCTCTATTTCTTTCTGTCTTATAAAGATACAGTTTTTAAAGCGAGATAGAAAACAATGTCGAGCTGTAGCCGCGTGATATTGCTATCTCTTTCGTTACTCAAACGGAAACTGCTACCTGCATACTTTTTAGTTGTTAGCCAGAGAACTATTGTTTAATTCTCGGAAATACAATTGGTTTAAAAGATAATACTCAATGTGACTTAATTTTTATGTAAGTTATCTTTGATGCTATCAAAGTCTCAGTATTTAATTTATATTTTCACGATAAAGTGATACCGGTTGAAGTTGTGATAGCCTTGTTCGTTAGTTAGGTCATGTTTGCCATTTATTCGATATAAAAAATTAAGTTCAGTTGCTGAGTCTCAATTATTTACTACGTAGCTTAACGTTTTTAATTACGACACGAAAGTCGAGTCAGAAAGTTTCAAAAGCATCGATATAGTTAGTAACTGTTAAAAAATTAAAACATAGAAATACATAAAAGAGTAGATGCATTCCTTTAAAGATCACGGAAAAATTGCCATGACTCTGCAATCCATTCGAAATACATATCCTAATAATCTTAAGTAAGACTATTTTTTTTAAGATTTTTCGTAAAAATTCCGAAAATTTGGTGGTTGCGCAGCTTAGGTAAAAATAGTTCATATTTACGTCAAATAACGTTTATTTTTAATTTACTTAAGATTTTCCCCGAACCCGGGAAAAAAAAATGTTGTCGTATGGACTCCACTCTGTTCTTCAAAGTGTAGGTAAATATAGTCACCTAATTCCGATCTCTGTTTATAATATTCGAAAAAGTCAGGCAAAGGTTTGAGCCATACAGCCTAATCGTATTTGAGTTATACCTAAGTTCTAGTCACAAAATAAATCACTTTCATAATAGTACGCACTGTCAGTCACAGTCTATAAACGTCATGTGTTACTAAAATAGTGGTCAATAAACTAAAACTTCTCACGGACTTTTTGAGACAACTTGAAGTCACGATACACATAATTCATTTAATTTCCCTTCATTGGTGCGCGAGGATTGATCTTTATAGGATAAAACACCACAGATAATATGCAATAAAACTCAAAATACACGAATTTTTGAAAATAAAACGAAAACGCAACGTCACTTTGCAAGTTCCCGCCAAAAAGCCCTCTATGTCAAAGTATTTTTTTTTTCAGTACGTTCATGGAGAATATAATAAAACAAATATTTTATGATTACGTAGATTTTTTAGTGGTAGTGAATCTAGCATCCAACTTGAGTAACGGTATTGAGTGACCAATATGTTTTAGTTCCTACGAAGTTTGAGTATGTAGCTATTATTACTTTTACCGCCGACCTTTCTAATTCATTATTTACCTAAAAATAGGGGCAAACACACTCCGTTTAGTACCAACTAACCTTTATATAAGTTTAAATAATGCGTTTGTATTAAATAATGGTCAAAAACGAACATTAAATAAAATTCGGAAAGAATTCCGCCAGCTAAAAGCTATCGGAAACTTTTAGATGAATCGGATTGATATTTCCGTCGAGAAACGTCAAACTATTCGAATTCGGAAATTAAAATAGCAATGGGCGCATCCGGAATATATTTATTTTAGTTTAGGTTTTATTTGTAACACTTAAATTGTACTATTATCATACTATGTTAAATAAATATTGATGTTCTTATAGTTTTGATTGTATTTTAATGTGCAAATACATATTTTTATTATTATTTTATCATGTCGGAAACTCAACTCGGAAGTTTCCGATTCCGCTCCCGATTCCGAATCCGACCGTTTTAAAATAACCCCGCTGGTGCGTCTCATGGAAATAGGGATCCTGCGGTCTAATTCATCCCACAAATGTTCGATTGGGTTGAGATCGAGTAACATTGAAGGCCATTAAAGTAAATTCACTTCGTGTTGACGAACCCTACCAGGAGTAGAGGTCTGGACGGGTACGAGCAGCTTGAAATGAAACTCGATTTGTGCGGTGAAATAATCTTGAAACTTGTACTGCAGTATTGCCTCTTTCTGACTTGTTCTTGTAAGGAGAGTGCGTAGAGAAATGAGTGCCGTATGGGCCTGACTGCGCTGTTTATATTGTAATTTTAATCTTTGCGCATGCCTATGTCAGATTTGTAAATGATTACAGTGCAATATTATTATTATTAGCAATATACAATCGGTTGCTATGGCAACGGATCAATGTTGAAAAGTGGCAATACCGTGCGAGAGCCCTATCAAAATTCTTTATTTAAAAATGCTTATATCTAATACAAAAACAATGTAAAACTATCAATAACTACAAAATAACAAACAACAAAACATCCTAGTACATAAACAATAGCCTACAACCTTAAAGTAAACAATATAAAATTTCTTATTCTAAACTTAGCTTATGTAAAGTAGGTATATAATATAATTATAAGATCTTTATTTACATTGGAGTGGGCAGGCATACATAGCATAATGTGTTATGTGCGGGTCGAGGGACGATAGAGGCATGTTAAAGGGTGTAGTCGTGAACAGTCTCCCCCTCGTGCGAAGATGAGTTTCTGAGCACCATATACAGAGTTTCACGACGTCATGCTATCTTCACTATGCGGGATGTGGGTCGTCGTAGCTCTCCAGCTGTGGTTCTAACGTCTACTACTCGAACTTTGCCATCGGGGCCTGGGTAAGTATGGGTAATCTGCCCTCTCGGCCATACTCCTCGAGGTAATGATGAATCGATGATGAACACGATGTCTCCGACTTCTGGGTTGGTGAATCCCTTGGAGTTGGCACTATACCTAGGTGTTATAGTAGGTGGGTATTCGGTGAGCCATCGATTCCAAAACAAATCAGTCAATCTTTGTACAGTTTTCCAGTTGGCTGTACCTATTAGATTTTTGTCGTCGAATGTACCCATTATCACGTTGCCACTCGATCTTCCGATTAAGAAGTGATTTGGAGTCAAACTTTCTTTGTCTTGAGGGTCTAATGAGACGTCGGTAAGTGGACGTGAGTTTATTAAGTGTTCAGCTTCCAACAATATTGTATGCAGGACTTCTTCACGTGGCTGACGAGATTTTAAGGTGGCAGATAGCGCGACCTTGACAGAGCGTACTAAGCGCTCCCAGGCTCCACCCATGTTAGGTGCCCCAGCAGGTATGAACTTCCATTTGATGCCTTTCTGTTGAGCCTTATCAGTCAGTTTTTTCAGTTCCATTTGCATGTCCTTGTTAGCGCCTACAAAGTTGGTTCCGTTATCACTGTACATTATAGATGGCGCTCCTCGCCGTGCTATCATTCGGCGGAGTGATAAGATCATACTGTCGGCAGACAGAGACGGCACTATCTCTAAGTGCACTGCGCGTGTAGTTAGGCATGTATAGAGTGCGACCCATCTTTTTTCTTGTTTGCGGCCTACTGATATGATAAGAGGGCCAAAATAGTCAACTCCGGTGCATGTGAAGGGCGGTTGATGTTGTTGTAGGCGTTCTGGTGGTAAGTCGCCCATGGGGGCCGGTATAGGTAGGTACTTGTGCGTTCTGCACCAATCGCATTCTCGCGTTATAGACTTCAGCGTGTTTCGTAGCGAAGTAATGTAGTACTTTTGGCGTATTTCATTCATAACTGTATTATGATTGGCGTGATTGTAGTCGCAGTGATATTGTTGTATAAGCAACTTTGTAATCGGGTGCTTGCCGTCTAGTACTATGGGTTCCTTGTATGTGTCACTCACACAGTCAGCTGATGACACACGAGTTTCGATTCTTATTATGTCGTTTCTGAGCGTCAATGTTAGCCTTTTTAGGCGCGAATCTTTTTCGTTAGGTACTTGGTTATTTCGTAGCGATTTTAATTCGCTCGCCCAACTTTCTTGTTGTATGGCTTTGACGAGCAGTGTCTCGGCATACTGTAGGTACTCTACGGGTAAAGGTACGGTACGGGTGGTAATCGTCGGCGCACGTTCGATAGGAGTTTGTTTACGTTTTCGTTCGTATTTTCTCCATGATTTGTCTTTGACGGTTTTCTTTATGGCGGCGACGGGTTCCGGTTTTTTCTTGACCTTGGCTTTGAATATGTCAACGCTGTGTAATAATCGTGCCGTAGCTCGTTGTAGGCGTTTCCACGAAGAAAACCTCGATACGTCGGGAATAGGTATTTCGGTCCGTCGTATGGTGGCTACGATTTTAGACTTTTCTTCGCCTGTGGTAGGTATGGAGCGGTCGCTCTTATCTTCCGGCCACTGATTAGAGTTGTATTGTAGAAATTCGGGGCCGTTGAACCAACGATGATGAATGGTAAAGTTTCTCGGGGTTGATCTGGTGGCGTCGTCGGCGACGTTTTCGTCGGTGGGTATCCACCGCCATTCTGTTGGTTTGGTTGAGTCCTCGATTTCTGCCAACCTGTGCGCGACAAATGGTTTGAATGTACGCGGATCGGCTTTTATCCATGCTAAAACGGTGCGCGAGTCTGACCAAAAATATCTCTTTGTGACTTTTGTTTGGATTTCTTTTTGAATATTGGTCGCCAGTCTGCAACCTAGGAGCGCTGCTTGCAACTCCAATCTAGGTATTGACGTGGGTTTCAGTGGTGTTACTTTAGCTTTTGCTGCTAATAATCTCACGCTGGTTTTGTTGTTTTCTGTGGTTTTCCAGTATGTAGCTGCTGCGTAGGAGCTCTCGCTCGCGTCCACGAACGTGTGCAGTTCTCCCTCTTCGCACGAGCTAGTGCACCTGGGTATGTCTAGGTGTTGCAGATGTTCCAGGCTGTCGAGCCACCTCATCCAGTCTTCCATGAGTGTGTCGGGTATGCTTTCATCCCAGTCGGTCCCAGCTCGCCAGAGTTGTTGTATAAGCTTTTTTCCTTGTATAAGGACGGGCGTGGCTAGTCCTAAGGGGTCGAACACTGACATCACCGCACTGGTGACTTCCCTTTTTGACGGTGGTCTGACTCCTTCTTTCACCTCCTGAGGTGTGTTTCGCAAGTTAAGTGTGTATTGCATTGCATCCTTTTTGACATTCCATAACATGCCTAATGTTTTCTCAGTCTGATCTTGCCCTAATGGGACCTGATCGGTTTGAGAGTTCTTCTCGAAGCTTTCAATTGCTTGTGTGTCGTTCGATGCCCATCCTCGCAGCACGAATCCGCCGGCCCGGTGGATACGATCGACTTGTTGTGCCGTGTTTTTGGCTTCGGTGACAGTTTGAAAACTTTGTAGGTAGTCATCCATATAGTGACATCTTTGTATAGCATATACAGCGTCCGGTTGTTCTTGACTGAATTCCTGGGCATTTCTGTCCTTTACATAGATAGCTGAGCATGGAGACGACGTTGCACCGAAAATTAATGACTTCATTCGGTATTCGCGGGGTTCGGAGTCTGTCTCGTTTTCTCTCCATAGAAAACGCAAGCTATCTCTGTCTTCTTCGCGCATGCCTACTCGCAAGAACATTTCTTTGATATCGGCTGCGACGGCGATCGGTCCGCCTCGAAAACGTATTAAAACGCCGAATAGTGATTGAAGTAGGTCTGGGCCAGACAATAATGCGTCGTTAAGGCTCTTTCCGTTTGTGCGCGCCGCTGCGTCAAATACTAAGCGCATTTTGCCCTTCTGTGGGTGTACGACGGCGAAATGGGGTAAATACCATGTTCGAGATGATGTCGGTTGACTCGTTGCTGGTTCCGCATATCCGCTTGCTAATAAGTTTTGAATCTGTTCAGTGTATTTTTTCCTGAAATCTTCATTTTTTGCAATTTTCTTCTCAATACCTATCAATCGTTGCATAGCGTTGGCGCGGTTGTTTGGCATCGTTTCATTATCGGTTCGCCATAATAACCCGCATTCGAATCTTCCATCGGAGAGACGTTTCGTTGTCTTATCAAGTATTGCGAGCGCTCGTTGTTCCGGGTCGCTTGCTGGCTTCTTGGGTGTTATACCCAAAGAGTCAAGGTCGAAATGTGACTTGATTAAGCATTCGATGTCCTCGTTTTTCTTTTGTAGGTGACCCACGAACGAAACTGGCTTTGGTGCTTCCGACCTGCATCCATGTAGTATCCAGCCGAGGCTAGTTAATGATGCTACCGGCTGATTGCTGTTTCCCGATTTTAACTCCCTTGTGACAATCAAGTGCCAGTTGTCTTGGCCAATCAAAATAGCTGGTTTCATCCTTTCGTATTGGATCTGATCTTGGATGTCGTAAAGGTGGACACATCCAGCGATATCGTCTTGTCGCACTGATTGCGATGTGAGGTTGAGTTCGTTGATAGTGTAGGCTCTCAAGTTTTCGTAGTTTCTAGCGAACAGGCCCTTTATACGTAGCTTGAGTTGGCGCGAGTTGTTCGTCTTCATTTGCTGTCCACTAATGCCCTCTATTGTTAAAACTTCTGTGGGTCCGTCGGCTCCTATCTCGTCGGCAACCTCGTTCAATAACAATGTTACGGTGGATCCTTCGTCGAGGAGGGCTGCCACGGTTTTAGTACCGGTAGGTCCGCATAACTCCACAGGAACGATCTTTAGGTATGCCTTTGTTGAGTTTAGGTGGTTTACAGACGCGATTTTCAGTTCTTCTTTTTCAGGTTTTTCATGAAGTAATGCATGATGTTGCCTCGTGCAATTATTTTCTCCACACGGGTTGGCTTTGCATGTTGAGTGTCTGTGGTTCGATTTCAGGCACTTGAAACACACCTTTAGTTTCTTAACAATTTCCCATCGATTTTTCACGGTTTCCTTGAGAAATTGAGGACATTTCACTAGTCCATGTTCTTTTTTACAGACGAGACATGTGATTGGTTGTTGTTTTCCTCCGGTAGTTGCGAGGACAATATCTTCTCTCTCTTTCACCGGTGTCTCGTTCAACGTAATAGCTCTCTCTCTCTCGAACTCAGAGTCGCTATCGTAGTTGTTTTCAGTTTCAGTGTCGCTCTCGCTGTCCGACTGTGCAAAGTTGGTGGTATTGACCTTCTGACTGCGTAGTGGTCGACTGCGGAATGGTTCTCTCTTTTTCTTGACGAACTCCGTAGTTGACACGTCGTATGCTTCGAATTGATCCGCAATGTTGTTGAGGAATTCTGATAGTGAAATCAGTATGGGTTCGTCTTCTTTGCTTGATCTGTACTCGTACCATCTGAATTTCACGTTCATGTTCATTTTGTCAATTATTTTTTCTGACAAATCGCTTGAGTATAAATAATCCTTGCGATTCATTTGCTTGATGACGTTGACACTATTTGCCACTGCGCTGGCAAATATGCCTATGCCCTTTATGTCGTTGGACATGGGCGGCAGCTTGTTGATAGCTGCTATCTCACTCTTTATGAGATGTGTGGGCCGACCAAATCTTCTTTCCAATGCTTCCAATATTTCCTTAGGATGCGTGTTGGTATACAGAAGCGACTTGACGGACTCTCTTGCTTGATCTTTGATAGCCCTTCGCAGTCTGGCTACATTCTCGATGTCAGAGAAATATTTTTCGGTATCTCTATAGATAGCCTTGAAAGCTATCCACTCTCTCGGGTTGCCGTCGAAATGATGCAACTCGTTTATGTACTTCGGTGCAGGAGCAGGCTTGCTTTCCTTCACGCTCTTGATCGCGCTCACGATCGCGGATGCAAGGGTTGACACGTCCCCTTTTGCCGGCATCCCATTTTTCTTGAGGTTTCCCTCGCGCTGTCGTTGAATGGATTTCTGTCGTGACTTCTCCACCCAATCCGATACGTAATCGCTGTTGTCCACGTCACTCGCATCCGATGAGTCTTCCTCGTCCTGAAGTTCGATCAATTCCAGCTTGGTCTTCGCCATTGCAACAGCCGCATCTGCCTTCTCTTTCTGGCTTCGCTCGAGTTCCAATCGTGCTTCTAATGCGGCTCTCCTTTGCGCTGAACTTGATGAAATCACCGAATTTGATGCTCTTCGTGGCCCGGTCCGATTTACCACCGTACCTTCCCTTGACACGCGTACCTCCTTGGTTTTGGACGTTCTGTCCTTCCGTGACTGCTCGGATCTCTCTGTACTTTCGGTACCCGTACCCGTGCTGTCTGTGTTCTCGGTGCTTCCACTCTGCACCGTGCTAGGAGTCTCCTTCTGAGAACTCCTCATGCTGCTCTCCGGAGCTGACTCCTCTTCCTCCCTGGACTGCGTCTTGTTTCTTCTTGCTTGACTCCTGGTGCTCATCTTCGCCTGGGGGAGATCTTCCATGCCGTCTTCCCTGTTTTCCTACCTCCCTAACGTCCCTACAACCCTATCAGCCTGTTTGAGTGGTTCTTCGGAACACGCTCTCCCAGGAATGGAAACGTGCAGGATTGGAAAGGTGGGAACCGCCCGGCAGAGGGATATGAGTGAAAGTAGCGTGCTCAGGTATGGGGGGATCGTCCACACCCTCAGCCGTGCCCTCAAGAGGCCGTCTACTTCACCCACACCTTACTGGCGCGATCAGACTGTACAGTGCGCCTTGACAAAGGCACCACTGGTAGTGTCGTCCGGTCCACTACTCCCGCCAACAGGCGTTAACTCACTCTACCGTTTGTCACCGTTAGGTGGTAGACGTGAGCCGCGGCGCACCGCGTAAGAAACAAAGACGTTTGACTGTGTCCGCCACTCTTCCTCGGTGAACCCGAAGTCTCGACCGGCTGTGTTGTTCACTCGCTGCAGTGGTCACGACGATACCCGCCGTGTTGTTCACACGCTGCAGTGGTCTCGATGTACACGCCGTGTCGTCCACACGCTGCAGTAGTCTCGATGATACCCGCCGTGTAGTCTCGCCGCTGGGCACCGATTTGCGTTCGTGGCTGTGGCTTGCCCCTCGAACCCAACGTTCGCGGCCGTTGCCTGCCCCTCGAACCGCGCCAATCCCAATGCCCTTGAGAACCCACAGCTTGCACAATCTGCCCCGATCTTCCAATGTTCGTTGCTAACAAGCCCGACGAACCGAAGCGGAAGAATACCGAAGCTTCTTGCACTGATTCTTGATTTTTCTTTTTTCTATCCGACGTCGATGGACCAAACGCTGTTGACGAACCCTACCAGGAGTAGAGGTCTGGACGGGTACGAGCAGCTTGAAATGAAACTCGATTTGTGCGGTGAAATAATCTTGAAACTTGTACTGCAGTATTGCCTCTTTCTGACTTGTTCTTGTAAGGAGAGTGCGTAGAGAAATGAGTGCCGTATGGGCCTGACTGCGCTGTTTATATTGTAATTTTAATCTTTGCGCATGCCTATGTCAGATTTGTAAATGATTACAGTGCAATATTATTATTATTAGCAATATACAATCGGTTGCTATGGCAACGGATCAATGTTGAAAAGTGGCAATACCGTGCGAGAGCCCTATCAAAATTCTTTATTTAAAAATGCTTATATCTAATACAAAAACAATGTAAAACTATCAATAACTACAAAATAACAAACAACAAAACATCCTAGTACATAAACAATAGCCTACAACCTTAAAGTAAACAATATAAAATTTCTTATTCTAAACTTAGCTTATGTAAAGTAGGTATATAATATAATTATAAGATCTTTATTTACATTGGAGTGGGCAGGCATACATAGCATAATGTGTTATGTGCGGGTCGAGGGACGATAGAGGCATGTTAAAGGGTGTAGTCGTGAACACTTCGTTATTTTCAAAATACCCAGTTATTCTTCTTGTGTGCTTAGGATCGTTGTCATGTTGAAACTTGAAAGCCCGACCTAGCCCCATTATTTCAGCAGATTGTTTTAAATTATCACGGAGAATATCACAATAGAAGTGTGCTGTCATCCTTCCTTCAATTATTGTGGCCCACACCATACCAAGAAAAACACTCCCAAACCATCACACTCCCACCACCGTGTTTAACAGTGGGCTGTAAGTATTTGTCATCGTAAGAGTTATCACTGCTACTGCGCCATACAGTTTGTCGACGTCGATTTCCAAATAGTTCGAACTTTGATTCATCACTGAAGACTACTCTCTTCCAAAAGTCTATTGGCTTATCCGAATACTTTTTGGAAAAATCGAATCTTCGTCTTTTATGGATCGATGTTAGTAAAGGTTTCTTTCTGGCAATGTAACTTGTAAATTAGCATCATGCAGACGTCGCTTGATAATCGTTTCAGAATCCCTCCCCCTGTCCAATGAGCTCGAGCAACCTCACTCACACGCTCCTGTGTGTTTCTACGCATTGTTGTTAGGCTGCGGTATTCTGTAAGGTACTGCGCTCTACCTCTCTTATATTTATGTCTGTTGTAAAGTTTATGTAACATGTTGCCACATTTTATAAAAGTGTCAAGTACTAGGCAATTTGTTGCTCTCTAACCGATCTGGACTATAATTTCAGGCTAGGAATCGGTACAACGAGTGAAATTAAAAATGTTAAATTGAATAAAATAACTAATATGATTATGTAAAGAGTATTATTTAATCATATTTACATAATTATAATACATACATTTTTGGAATAAGGCAACAAGAAGTTATCAATGAATAAAATCATTATCTCTTTCAACATAGACTACTTTCATATCTTCAAATGTGTAAATAATTAAATTTTCTGCCTGAGCAATACAACTGCCTTTGTACCTGATAGTAATAAGGGCATGTTCATTACGCACAAGTATTTTGTGTTGCTCTTCTAAGAATGAAATGGTTTTGGGGCTAATTTCTCGAAAGCGACTTGCATAGCGGCATTTTATTTCAACTTTCTTTTCTGGTCCAAATAACCCATCAGGAGACGCAGGTAGATGTGGTTTTTCTTTAGATATTAAAACGCCACATGGTTCTATAACTATGTCATATGCTACAGAATACTTGTTTGGCAATACTTTCATTCATTATGCCATGGCTGGTAGCTCGTGATGTAAAAGGCTTTCAGTTTAACAGCTCCCTTGCATATCTTTGCATTTTAGTAGGCTTCAGATGGCAAATTCAGAACACATATTCTGGCCGATAGTATTGTATTGAATTTGTTAAATTTTCATTTCTATCATCAATCAGTTTTATTTCTCTTAATATTTTCTTCTTTGGATCTTCCATTATGTAATGATGGTAATTTCCTATTGCACATAGATTTACAGGCTCCATCAATTGTTTAAGTGGCATATTGAAAATAAGATGCTTTATTATTTAATTTCTTACATTATAAATACCTTTATATATAGTTTTAATATAGTAAGGCTCAAAAATGTAATAACGTTTATTTAGTTCTCATGTAGTTTTTTTCGGCACATGAAATTGCTGTAGCTTTTGAGTGCATACTTCCATTAGCATATTACTTTTTCACGAGCCATATGCTCTACTCCAAGTAAAAGAACTGCAAGATGTTCACAAGTTGCATTAGTGCCACTTCCTGCTGGACATTCACAGTGAGATTCTTCAGGATTTCCATATCCACTTAATTGTATGACAGCTTCGTGCTGCAGATTCTTCATGGTTTTCTTACAATAACAAAAAGGTATTATTACCATAAATAGATGATCTTGTTATCAGTAAATGACGTGTTTCATATAACTGTGTTGCAATATCCAGTTGCTTTTTCTGGGTGCTGGAAAATAATACATTTTATGTAGTCTACTATGCAGCTACAATAAAAAGATTTCTCGTGAATTTTGATCCCTTACTAGCTCGAATAATGCCTTATTATTGTCTTGTCCAGGGATTGTGGAAGGATAGTATTACTATTTATATCCTGATATGCCTCTTTCATAGGTTTCATAGGTAGGTGCATTACGGGATCTTCATCTTTACGAAGATGCTATTGGAAATTAATTCACAACAGATCGTAATTATTACAATAGTAAGATGCTCCGAGATGTCTGCTCGACGATTATTTCTATATTTTCGTTCTATTATGGATGGAACGAAACTGCGGGCCGAATATCGCAACCCAACAATGTCGGCTCTTTTAGCAGGCCACGATGCCGGTCGCGAATTTTTTTGCAAAAATCGCACTAAACTAATTCGACACTGGTTACTTTTATGGCGAATGGACCACCGCACACTATGTATGAAACAAAATGCGGTTTAATTTAATAAATTCACTTTATTGAAGCATTTATCAAATGTTTTGTTCATTGCCCTGACCAAAATATTTGATAAATGCTTAAGTTTTAATGGTTACAGGAAGAAGAATGTGTTACCATCTTCGTAAATCTAAATAGTTTTATTATATAAAATAAAGTAGCTGAAAATAGTGCTACCATATAAATCTTATATATTTTGCCATTTGGTCCAAACAACTCGGGCTAAACAAATAATTAGTGGACCAATAATCGGCCTTTCTATTAGGTTTTATTGCTCCCATAAATAATAGAATGCCTATAAAAGTTTTAAGCTCAGTAGCATCTACATCGGTCCATTTATTAAAACGAGCACGTGCTGCTGCTTTTAATATATTACCGTATTTGTTGGTACAATCCAGTATTAAATTCATAAACTGGTTATTATAGACCCTGTATCCTTTTATATTATCTGGGTATCCTATGAGAATACTTTTGATCGCCTTCTTGTCCCACTTCTTTCGCTTTTCTTTCGCTACATGGATCATAACAGTGCTACCAAATATTCTTATATGACTAATATCCGGTTTGGAGCCAGTCCACAACTCATATGGAGTTTTATTATCCAATGCTGCTGCTACAATTCGATTTTGCAGGTACACTGCCGTATAAGTGGCCTTGCCCCAGAACTCTTTCCCTAAATTTGCATCAAAAAGAAGACACTTTGCCTTTTCTACGATTGTACGATTGAATCGTTCACACAATCCATTTTGTTGTGGTGTGTATGGATTAGTCTTCTGATGAATCCCACCAGCACTGTTAAGACAATCTTCAAATTCTTTATTGCAATACTCCAGCCCATTATCACTTCTTAATACTTTGATTGTTCTCTTGGTTTGATTTTCCAACTGAGCTTTGAACATTTTGAAATACTTCAAAGTATCATTTTTGTGTTTTAAAAAATAAACAGACGTCATCCTATTATGATCGTCAACAAAATCAAAAATCAAAATCAAAAAGTCATTTATTCAGTTTAGGCCTTAGTAAGGCACTTATGAACGTTATGTACATACAGTTGAATTTACCACCGGTTCGGAATACACTTAAACTGAGAAGACAACAAGAAGTATCTCGAGCCACCTATAGACACAGTCTCCATAGGTCCACAGATGTCTGTATGCACAATATCTAGGATATTACTGCTTCGCTGGCCAGTACTGTAAAACGGCAACCGGCACTGTTTCCCTTCACAGCATGTTATACATGAGGACTTGCTTATATCAACTTTTTCATTAAGTGACATACCCTGCACAGCATTCTTCATGTGATTCAAATAATCTTTATTTATGTGTCCTAGTCTGCAATGCCATGTTAGTCCTGACACGACCGATGCTGCTAAACATTCTTGTTTTGACAGATTCACTTTGTATACTCCGTTGACCAACACTGCCTTAGCAACTAACTCATTCTTCTGATTGTAAACTGAACAACCATCATCCGTGAAAGAAACACTGTTCCCTTTCAAAATCAATTGGCTAACAGATAATAAGTTTGTGGTTAGGGTTGTTATACAAAACACGTTTTTCACTGTGATGTCATATTCGCAGTTATCTGTTGTAGTCGCGATATTCACATCGTCAGAACACAATACTGACACCTTTTCACTGTTAGCAACAACAATTTCTTTGTCTTGTTCATACTGTGCATTCATAACCCAACTTTCATTTGCTGTAAGGTGTACACTTGCGCCAGAGTCTATATACCATTCATCTTTACTAAAGTTTCCACTAAGGAACACTGCGCTAAAGGATTAGACTGCATTCTATTCTGATTTGACGAGTTTTCGTTATTTGTACACTGATTTTTGTAATGGCCGATTTGCTTACATCGATAACACTTTATCTGCTTGACGTTTGACTTTGATAAACCAGAGTTACCAACATCATTTTTCCGGGCCATAGACAAATTAGTCATTTGTTTTCCCTTGAACTTTGAACGAATGGTAAATAAAAGCACCGCTAACTTCACTCTCGTCGTGACTTGGCAAATCCATGTCCAGCAATTTTGTTTTGATGGAATCTGCCGTTATAGGAATCCCAGAATGCTCGATTGCCATGATCATAGAGGAGAAACGATCAGGCAATCTCGCCAACAGCAATGATCCTGTCCACTGATCATTAATTTCGAACCCTGTTCCACTGAGTTTCTGAGCTGTATCGATAATCTGCGTCACATAAGACGTCATCGAACTGCAATTCTCTCGGCGAATCGAAATCAAATTCCGCAGTAGACTTATCTTTCGTGAAAATCCGTTGTCGTCGAATAACTGTTTTAACTTATACCATAATTATTTTGAAAATTTTACATTCATAACGTGTACGTATAAAAACGGGTCGATTGTCATTATCAATTTCGCTTTGGTTTTTTCGTCGTCAGCGGTTTTTATTTCTTTTCCGGCTCCTAGTTTCACGCAATGCTTCATACCCTCCAGGATTAAGAAATTCTCTGCCGCGAAACACCAGTCGCTGTAATTGTCCCATTAGCTTGGAAACGTTGACTAGATAGATCGTTGGCATTTTAAATTACGATACACTAAACTAGTCCACTGCAATTCTAATAACAATCCCGTCACGTTCAGTTCAATCGCGTCTCGAAATTGTCTTTTAACACTTGCTAACACTGCAAAATACTGGTTAAAGACAAAAAATCATTAAATTATGAGCGAGCGGCCCATAACCTAAAATAAAACAACGTCACTTGCAAAGACAGACTAAAGACTGATTGTATTTTATAAAATATATTTGATACATAGGCAACATAGATGGCGGCACTAGCCTTATATTGTAGATATCATTACAACAGTATCGTATACTATTTTATAGCTCGTGTGACATAAACCCGTCTTCGTTTTAATTTATTGAAAATATTTAAAAACGCCATAAAAGGTGGTGTAATAGAGTATAACATTTTAATAATTAGTATTAATTCGACTGCAGTTTGAGGTTTCCAAGACATTAGCATGATTTTCAATAAACTCTCTAAACTCTGTAAGTGTGTTAAGAGCCCCTTATGCTCCTCCCATTTGCTACTATTACTAACGGATCCCATCCAGTCGTAGGAACATCCAAAGTATTAAGCGCGTTAAGATTTTTATGAACTTGAACACTCAAATACCTTAAGGCACGAAAAGATTCCTTCTGAATAGATTCGAGGCTCACCAATGCATTCAAATGATTATTTATTAAAATATTTTTATTGTTATATCTATCACATAAAGCCTTCCATGCAAATTCATATTTTTTCGCGGAAAACTCAATAGATCTTATTACGACACCGGCACTACCAAATGAGTTACTAATGAGTTTCTCAAATAATGAAAGGGGATAGAACCTTTGTGGCCTAGCTAGCCGCCGCCATTTTAGTTTTTTTTCAATGTTGCGGCGCACGATGTAACTGGTATATATGGGTAGAGGACACTTATACAAATAAAAAATGTTAAGCAATATGGTGGCTTAAATTGTCACCTTTCCGAGATATTTGGAGGCCATATGAGAATTACGACAATCTTAAAAATGAACTTATTAAGTGTTTATATGCATTCGATTGCATTCAAATAATAGTTCCCAGATTGATTTATAATTTTTTTTGAATAGAGTAAATGTAGGAGCACGAAAAAACAATATTTTTAATTACTTACCTACTAAACACCATCGTAATATTCCCTATGAACTACAATGTTGTCAAAGTAGCTCGGATCGTGACTAGTTTTCCATCTTGTCATTATTATACAAATAAAAATGAACTCTTTGAATGCCCTGAAATCGGTGGCCAGAATTGATGTGGAGACTGAAGCTGCTGGTGCCTTTGCAAGATTCTGCCGAAACGCCTCTATTTGTTGACTGAATAGCACGGTGATATTGTCAATAGATTGTTTGAGAGACACCATTTTGCGGTTATGTACTGAAGTGATATTTGTGAATGTAGTTAATCATGAAAATACTAAAATTGTAGCAAAATAAATACTGTATTTTAAAAATCAAATTAAAGTTCAAGTAAAAAACGTGTGACTTGTCAATTGAACTACCCGCAAAGAAAAAAAAAACGTATAAATAATAAGTCCATGTTGCGGTGTTTTATACACAGGCAAGAATTCCGGTTTTGAATATTAGGTGACAGACAATACATAAAAAGGTTTGTACCTATAAAAAGTCACAAAACTGTATTTGCCTCCTTCCTTTTTATAAATTTTGTGCAAATTGTGTAATGTGTCTGTGAGGTAGTGAATCTGTTGCTTTTCCTTTTTGTGTGTTTTATATTCCTTCTTTCCGCTAGTGCTACGACTAATGTTATCTCGTAAAAAGAATTGTTGTATCTCTCCTCTTATCTTCGCATTATGTTGTTTCTGTCTTATCATTCTTATTCAACTTAAACCAAAAAGATTCGCGACGTAAGTTTAGATTTTGTTCTTCTTACTGCATTTGTGCTGACTATGCTTTTTAATAGGTCTTTACCTATGAAATTGCCGTTCTGCAGTACTGGCCATTTCAAATCAAAATAGTTTTTGTTTGGCTAAGAATTCTAATTTCAAATTAATTTTATTTTAAAAACATGGAATTCTTTTCCAAAAGTAGTCATTTGTTTATTGATTAGTGTTACATTTTCATCGCATTTCAATCTTTTTCGTCATCATGGATACGTTAAAAATTCTAGTAATTATGGAATATGAGTACCGTCGTGGCAGCAACGCCGCACAAGCGGCACGCAAAATCAACGACGTTTACGGAGCTAACACTACAAACCAACGCACCACCTGTTATTGGTTTGCTAGCTTCCGTTCTGGGAATTTCGACCTGAAAAATGAACCTCGCGGTCGTCCGAAGACTTTGGTCGACAATGACGAATTAAAGGCGATTGTGGAAGCTGATGATACACAATCGACGGCTGAATTAGCAGCAGCTTTCGACGTTAGCGTCAAAACAATATTGGTCCATTTGCGTCAAATTGGCAAGGTAAAAAAGCTTGACAAATGGATGTCCCACGAACTCAATGATCGCCAGCGCGAAGTACGCGTCGAAACGTGCCTTGCACTGCTCAACAGACACACAAATGAAGGAATTTTGAACCGCATTGTTACCTGCGATGAAAAATGGATTCTGTTTGATAACCACAAGCGCTCAGCAAGTTGGTTGGATCCTGGTTCAGCACCTAAACAATGCCCTAAACGAAAACTTACCCCTAGAAAAGTAATGGTCACTGTTTGTTGGTCTAGCGCCGGTGTGATTCATCACAGCTTCTTACCAAACGGGGTGAGCATTACTGCAGATGTGTACTGTGAAGAACTGAACACAATGATGGAGAAGCTGGCACATCTCCAACCAGCATTGGTCAATCGCTCGTCTCCGCTGCTCCTGCACGATAACGCGCGACCTCATACTGCACAGTAGACGGTCTCCAAGTTGCAAGAACTGGGGTTGGAAGTTCTCCGTCATCCGCCCTACTCACCAGACCATGCGCCTACAGACTACTACTTTTTCCAGAATTTGGATAACTTCTTGGCGGGAAAAAAATTCAATACCCGAGAGGCAGTACAAAATGCCTTTGAAGAATTTGTTGCCTCCCGTCCAGCTGATTTCTTTAAGAAGGGCATCCATAAACTGCCACTGCGTTGGCAAAGATGCATTGATTGCATGGGTGATTACTTCGATTAATACAAATAAAAAATACATGAAAAAAATTCGTTTAAATTTTTTCATACAAAACGGCAATTTCATAGGTAGTAAATACCTAATAATATACACTCCTCTCTTCCATTTTTTAAGCTCCTATACAGGGTGTTGCTCTGGATTCGTGCCATATTTATAGAACCAATAGTAAATGATTTATTGAGTTATTATAAAATAGGTAATAAATTCTGGGCTTGATAAGTAAAAGATTATTGATGATTTGTGATTAACGTCCGATCAGAATAAGACTTCACGAGTGCACAGAATAGGTCTGCGAGCCGCTGCCGCGCCGCGCCGCGATCGCGGCGACCGCGCTGACCTCGGTGCGTAGGTATGTTTGTAGGTTATCTGTTCTATCGTTTTCTACCTTATCTGTTCTATCGTTTTCTACCTTCTACCTTATGTTATTGTAAGTAGGTACAAGTTAAATACTAACATGCATTCGTCTGTCCACAAAACATTAACCTCGCGGTTTTCGAGCAGCCAGTTACAGAACTCTACCCGAGCAGCATTGTCTGGTGGGTGTAGGTCTTGTACCCTTTGAAAATGAAAGAGATGCTGTTGTTCCCTTTTCAGCAGCCGCCAGACTATTGTGTGGTGATCTCCAAAATATCGACCAGCATCTCGCGTACTGGTACGCGGTCCTCTCTCGAAGTACTCGAAGATTTGCTCTTGTAAATCTACGGGGAGCCCTACAGTCCTGCGAGCTTGAGCATGGTGAGGGACACTAAACTGCCCGAAATCTCTTAGCTGTTGTGTGGCAGCGAGCATTACGGCCCGGGTCGGAACTGGACTATTTGGAAACATGTCCACAAACAAATCTACAGCCCGACGTAAGCTATTCCCGCTGTACAGACGAACCATTTCCACTAATTCCACATTTGAATACTGATTCATTGTGACGTTGGGAGTCGCGCGCGCGGCTTGAAAATTATGGGACGATTCGAGTATAGGCATAGCACCGCCTATTTGATAATGAATTTAATTTAAAATGAATAATCGCTGTCTTATATAAATTCTTATTTAAAAAAATGTAAATCCGTCATTGGCTGTCAGATTAATTTTATATGTTAAGTCACATTATAATAAGAGCTGTGGATTTTGTTTGATTAATAAATAAAAATAAAATAAATAAAATAAAATTGAGAATTAATTTGGGGTTTCGATGGGATGTTATTCGGTTGTCTCTCGTGGGCCGTTATAATATCTAGGGATATTATATGTAGGTGCGTATTCCGGAGCAGGCAAACTATTGTTTGGTATACGCGGTATAGGTTTGTTGGTATTTGGTACGGTGGAATCTAAACTATGCCGCGTCTTCTTGTTTAGCGAAAACAGTAACCTTATCTAGCGTCTTCGTGTGCGAACGTATAGTGAAATCAATGGATTTAGTTTATCGAATGGAGTTTGATCGAGGAAAACGTTTATTTCCATCTTTCATTAATATTCTTAAAATATTTTCCGCAAATTATTCAATTTCTCGTGAACGAGGTTTACACTTGTACATACGTTCCTGTACTAATTGTAACTGGTCCCTAAATTCGCCAAATATTTTCTTTAAAATATTTTTGATGTCTGAACAAGTATAAGACCGGCCGCATACTATAAGAAATTTTCTGTCAGAAATTCGCTTGCACATACATTTTTGGACGTCAGACACGTCAGAATTTTCGGATAGTATGCGGGGTCTAGAACAAAATGTATGGGGAAAGTGCCTTCCGGCGGGCGTCCGAAAATTTCTGACAGAAAATTTCTTATAGTATGCGGCCGGTCTTAAAGTTTGTTTTTTCTAGTACGGTCTGATAACGTATATCTTTCGTCGAATACTTCGTAGAATGTTTGTAACTTCTGGTTCGAAATTTTATCATTTATTGTTTCGTAAATCGTGATTTTTTCTTTAAACTCAGGATAAGTCGTAGCACCATATAGAAACATTTTATTTACCTCCGAGTCTATTATACCATCGATTTATAAATAGTATAGCGACATAATCGAGCATTTTGCCGCGTTTTCCCATTTCTTTCATGGTAAGAAAATAATCTATGCAGCCCTCAATACTGTGCTTCTTGCACTAGCCATCATTTCATGTATGGTTTTGCTGTTTATCAAATCGGGAAATTCTTTTCTTAGACACGTTTTAAGTTCATCCCAGCTCTTAAATAAACGTTCTGAGCGTAACCACAATGCTGCTATACCTGTGAGAGATCTCCTTGCCACTATCAGCATGCAATAGCAAGAATTTTCCCAATCGGTTAATAAATGGCAGATTTGTGAGGTAACAAACATAAAAAAATACAACCTAATTGAGAACCTCCTCCTTTTTTTTGAAGTCAAGTTAAGATAGGCCATATTGAGAAAAAAGAAGAATGGAAATCTTGAAAAATCATCTTTCAATAATAAGAAGTACCTTGATTCAGCAAGGGATTTTTCTTCCATTGGACCACAAAGATCTCCATAAACAAGCTTTTTGCTTTTGACTCTGACCTAATAAAAGGTTTTATGTGATGCTTCCCTTTTATGCAAGCTTCACAAGAAAAATAATTATTAATAAATTCTTTTCGCCTTGAGATATCTTACATGATCTATGTTTCGGTGTACTAGCCGATTGTGCCATGTTTGTAAAGTATCAGTCTTATTGTAGGTACGCAACATTAAATGAACTGACGTCCATTTTAAAAATCATTATAAATAATTATCCTTCCCTTTTAGCCATTGATTTAATACACCGATCTTTTGAAAGTAACTACTGGTTGTTCGAGGGAAGTGGTAGGTACCAATATCAAATAAAGCCTTCTGTTTTCAAGGCAACATTTATTGAATTCAACTAAATTAATATCGAAAACAGAAGATTAATGTCCTTAACAATACATCCAATTTCTTGATGAGCATAACATCTAAGCCTGTGATCTGATCGCTTAATTCCGGGTTAAAACGATGAGCAGTGTTGCCGTCATTAGATGAACCAAATCCTGGCTTTGGTTTATCCACAATGAGTCCCATTTCAGTCTTGAACAATTGTATGATGTTGTCTGATAGCTTTTTTACACTAGCCTTATCTTCTTCACTCCTAGCTGACTGAGACATCATCTTTGTCCAAATCAACCTCACCAAAATACTGTTTGTCTTTAGGAATATTTCTCAGTACCTTTTCGGAGTTGGAAGACCATTTGTGTAGTTGAAATCCACCCAGAGAACGTAACTGTGTCGGATTCAATGAAGGAATTGGTTGCAGGAAGGAAGCTAATTAAAACGACCCGCTACTGAAGAACTTCAAATTTTATTATAAGCAAAATTACAAGGAGCACACACGTTCCTAGTGGCAATCGAACAGACAGAGTCCTTGAACAGAGTTGCAATATGCCAAATATACACGCTTAATTGTAATTCGTTTTAATCCCGTAGATAGGTGGTTTAACTAATAAAGTACTATTCATTAACAACTTAAACTGCATTATATGTCTTAACATAAAAAAAATAGCAAGTGATAATGTAATATTCGCAAAGTGTATGGATCCAATAGTAGCGCCACGAGTTGTGTCTACTTACCTACGAACTGAGGTTCATGTACCTCAACAAATTAAATGATTCCAAATTTTTCTTCCCTCTTTAACGAGCTTAGTCCGATAAAGGATTTGTGCCTAGGTTCTGGGCCTAATAATGAAAGAATAATGTAAAAGCGGTAATAGTAAAAAATAAGTCTCTACAGACTTGCTTGTATTTATGGCGTATTTAAAAATGTGGAATCAACATTATTTGCAACGATTGGAAATGAACAAAGTACTAATAATGACGAATTTAACGATAAACAAAAAGTTCTATTACATACCTAATTAATCACCTCTGATTTAATTATCTCTTGGGGCTACACTTCGCGATAGCGTAATAATTGCTTTGCAAATCATTCCGTTCAATACAGTCCCGTCAATATCTTACCCGTTTAATTAAATTGTCTTTCAATTGAATCGGGTATTTCAGAAACCCCATAAGTTATATTTTTTTTTAAAACCGGATTTTTATTTTTTTATGTTTTTCACATTTGTGAATTTCTTCAAGATTTGTTTATTCACTTACCCATTGCTCTGGAGGCAAACTCTACCTTTATTATCGTAAATCATTCTGCCCCTTTCGTCTACCGCAATTTGCATCATTATTTCATCCATGTTCGTTGCGTATATCAGCGACGGTGTTTTGGGATGCATCTAACCTCTTCTACACATCCATCAATAGAATTGAATAGAATAGAATAACTTTTTATTTGACAGTAAAACAATCAACTATGCTAATACATACTTAATTATTTAAGCAACACTATATCCTTCAGTAGGCTCGTTACATCGACGTGGTTGAAACTGACGGGAGGAACTTGTGCAGATCCTTCGCCACAAACGTAGGCACGTCGTCAGGATCGGTCTCCTTTAGCAGCGTGATAATATCTTGCACACTTTTCTTAGTCTCGTCACGCCGGCGGGACACCATCTTGTCTATCTTGTTCGACAAATTGAACAAGAGCAACTTAGAAGCAGCGATGTCTTCTTCACTGAAGTTCGTTGAGCAGATCTGGACCGCAGACGCCTCGTCCATCACGTCCAACTTCTGCTGCAGGAGCGCTAGTAATTCAGTAATAATAATAATTAATAATTCAGTATTATTAATATCAGATAATTAATCGTTTCCGTAAATCTAACAATGACTTTTGTCCACCCAGCTTATTCTAGTCTAGACGAAACACTGTGAGACGGTGTTAAATTGTGTTTAATTATTTTTATAATAAGAAAAGCTTTCTTGCTGCGATAGTAAAGCTAGCTTGGATTCAGAATTTTCTAATTCTTCTACAGTCAAAGGCCATATATCAGTTTATCACTAAGGGATTGCACAGTCTTATTTTCCTTTGGAAAGTTGATATGTTCTTATTCAGGTTTTGTATGTAGTTGTTTTTCTCGTGCATGGACTTCAATTTGTTAGGTAGGGTTTTGAATGTTCCCCGGCTGTTTTTAGGTTTTTGAATGTTCATAGAGCATCTTACTATCCTGTGGTCAGATGGGAAACTTATTTTGTTCAGAACTTCTACATTTGTAACAGATTTTGGAGTAGGGCTCAGTATAAAGTCGATTTCGTGATCGGGTGATATCCATGTCCATTTTCTGGAATCTTTTTTCTTATAATATGTGTGTTCATCACTGACAGTTTGTTCTCGTATGCATATTGTAGTAGACGTTCACCTCTTGCGTTTCGTATGCCATAACCATATTTGCTCATTATTAAATTTTCGTGAGGTTTTGGTTGTCCAATTTTTGCATTGAAGTCACCCATGATTAGCCTGTTCTTGTCAGCCAACTCACAGTAGGAGAATATACTTGAATCAGGGATAGTGGTCCCTCTTTGAAGTTTAGATTTAGAAGAGCCACTCTCTCTGATATACCCAAAAAGCTTAATATATTGCCCTTTAGCGATTTCTTGATTAAAAAGCCTACGCCGTGAAGTCCCTGTGTCTCTCCTATATAACAAAATATATTATCTTTGTGTTCTTCAATGGTACATCCCATCTTTTTGACTTCTGCAAGTCCTATAATTTTATTTAATTTTATCCATTGCATAGTTTAGTTCTAAAGTTCTTTCTTGTTGATAGGGATCTCACATTGAATGTGCATATTTTTAGGCCTTGTTCTCTTCTTGGTTTTATAATCTTGTTTATATTTTCATAATTAAAATTGTTTTTATTTGTATAAATATGTTGGTTTTTATTTGATGGAGGGTAGTGGTCGTCTTGCCCCACGTTGACCAACCGGCTTGGGGTGCATTTTTCAGAAGTTGGTTTGTGTAAAGTTGTGGTATTTATTTTGATTGTCTTCCAATTGCCGGTGGTCGTTTCTAGTTTTTTGAGGTCTCAGATAGTGAAGATGTTCTGCCTCGTTCTACATAGTTAAGTATATTAGGTTTTATAATTTCTTTCGTAACACTTTTAGCAAATTTTAGCCCTTGGTTGTGGCATCATACATGACCATTAACCCGGCCTCTGGGGAGGTAGAGACATCTCCTCTACCTTCAACTTAGGCAATTCCCGTCCGACGCGTCCAAGTCGCGGGGGTGGGCACCCTTCATCTCAGTAGGACGAGGTAAAACGGGTGGCGAAGTTCGGATGGGGACCCAGTGCTGCAGGGTATATTGCGGCCCCCTGCCCAGGGTTACGGGTGAAGACCTCAATGGCTGTAAAGGCGGAGATGGTAGACATCAGTACGGCGGAGCAGACAAAAGGGGCACAAACCCAGTGGAAAGCTGTCCTTACATATTGAGATCTCAGGTTACACTGGAGCTACACCGCCAGGCAGGGTGGGGTAGTAAGGATGGCGGCGGAATAGACTCCGGTCGAACGGCGGCTCCCAAGCTCTCCAGGAGAGCTACTGCCTTGGCGTCAGGCGGCAGCCGGTCGTAAAACAAAAAGCTAATACATTTCTCTCCTCACATGAAAAGCAAATATAATGGAAAAGGGCAATACTACTAGGGCGTACCCCGTAAGCGACGCAAATGCGAAGAATGCGATCAATGCTACAAATATATCTAGGGCGTACCCCCAAAGCGACGAACACCATGACAAGAACAAATGTTCGCACTCGCATAGCAGAATAAGACTCGCAACGTGGAACTTGGGGTCTCTTACGGAAAGAAGCCAAGAACTGAGCAAAATCTTACAAAAAAGGTGCATAAACATCTGTTGCCTACAGGAAACAAAGTGGAAAGGCTCTAAATCCAAAGATATAGGAAACGATTACCAGGTCATATATCACGGCACAGACAATAAAAGAAACGGAGTGGCAATAGTTCTGGACAGTAATTTCAAGACCCGCATAATAAACATCATACGGAAAAGTGACCGTCTAATTGCAGTCAAATTGGCATTAGATAACCAGCAGATAATCAACATCATATCGGCTTATGCCCCACAGACAGGCTGTACTGATGCAGAGAAAACTGATTTCTGGGAAGATATTGATGACCTGATCCATAGCATACCATCAAATGAATATAAGATCATCGGAGGGGATCTAAACGGTCATGTGGGTGCGAAAAATACTGCTTATGGTATGACGCATGGGGGGTTTGGTATGGGTGAAATAAATAAACAAGGAGAGGAAATTTTAGATTTTGCAGCAAGACACTCATTAACCTTGATAAACACAAACTTCCAAAAGAAATTGGAGCACCTGATCACCTTTAAGTGTGCGGGCAGAGTCTCACAAATAGACTTTATCATGTCAGACATAGCCGTTAAAAGAAAATTCAAGTACTGCAAATAAATCCCAGGCGAGGCCCTAACATCACAACACCGCATTCTTGTCGCCGTATACGATCTACCCAAACCCATCAAAACTGTGGTGGATAGAACACCAAAGATTAAGTGGAAGGAAATGGATGGCCCCAAAGGGAAAGTGTTACAAACTGTGATAAAAAACTAAATCGAAACAGATATTCAAGAACATTATGAATGCGCTGAAGATATTTGGTCAAAATTTGAAGATCTGTGCAGAACAAAAGCAGCAGAGATATTAAGAGTCTCCAAAGGACCCTAAATGGTGGAACAAGAAGGTGAAAGAAACTGGCAAATAAGAAAAAGATGTTTCACAACTGGCAAAGTTCGCAACTTGACGAAGACAAGGACAAATATAAAGAAGCGAAGAAACAAGCAAAGATGTGCGTAGCACAAGAGAGAGAAATTTCAAATCAAGCCTTTTATGATATCTTAGAGAATGCGAAAACTGAAAATAAAGTAATGAAAATTGCTAAGTATAGAAATAGGTCCACTATGGACATCAAAGTTGTAACGAAGCGGGCTTCGTACATTAAGGTAAACCAGTGGAGGACTTAGTTTTACCTTCCTACTTGGGTAACCTATCGGAGAGCTATAAAGAAAACACCAATCAATGATTACAAAGTTGTGCTACATCACACTCCTCTACCGGGAATGGAGATTTTTACCTGTAAAAATCACTGCTGTAAACGATGTTCAAAGTCAATAACTAATGTTGTATTGTCATCGTTAGTTACCCTAGAACTAAATCATTTTTTTGTGTATTTTGGTAACCTCACTAAACCCTTTCTGTTTCCATTTAAGCGCGGTTTTCCCCGTCTTTTCTTTTTCTTTTTTATAATTTTTTCGGCTTCCTCTAGGAATTTTATATCTTCTTCCTCTACCGAAATCTGAAGTATCTCATCTGGCTTTGGAGATTCCCTATTCTCTAGGTTTTGTACTTCCGGGTTCCGCGCTATGGTTTCATCTTTGACTCCGAGTTTCCACTCGTTATTTTTCTTATAAATAATTACGTCCCGTGGGTGGTTCACTATTACCTCTGACATGATGAAATGGCAATGAGCTAATTTTTGCTTTCACTTTGTTTTTATAATTTTTCTTCGTTATAATGTGGGTATTTGAAAATAAATTTTGTTTTGGGTGTATCGATAATCTCGGTTGACCAAGTGATATCTACCCTCATTTTTATTTTTTTACTTGGCTTCGTATTTTTTTATATCTTTTATATGTGTTGTTATTATTCTATTGGAGTTTGGGTCCTTCAATAACAATATGACAGGTGACTTTTTCCCGATTATTTGATAAGGTCCTGTATATTTCGGTACAAGTTTGGCACAGAAACTTTTTGATTTATCTGATAAAGGAAAATCTTTTTTTAATATAAATGAATTAATTTCCGGTTCCCAACTTATTCTTCGTTTATCGTAATGCATCTTTTGCAAGTCAGATGCGATATTTTGATTTATTTTAACTAATTCATTTAATTTGTGACCTTTTGATGTCTGTTGCTAGGATTTTCCTGAGCTGTTCAACGGTTAAACCCTCAATTGAAATATTTCTTGCTTGTATTTCTTTGATGAGTTCTGGTTTTTTCAAATTATAGATCCAATTTGTGGACATTTGACAGTTATGTTATTTATTTATCTTATTAACTTACCATAACGGAACGGTTTTTCTTTTAACGGAAATTACGGAATATACAGTGTGTAACGGAAAGGTCATATACATCCGAAAGGGGTGAAGACTACATCAGATATAGAGTCTCTATAAAAAGTTTCAGCTTTCAGCAGAGCAAAATAAATTAATCAAAGAATTCATACCAAATTTTTGGTTCCATAAGTTTATTGAATTGAAATCATACCAAAGTGTCACTGCACTACGAGGGTTATTATCCTTGCAAATAATATTATTAAAATCTCTTTCGTGATCTGTGCGCCTAGTAAAAGATGTGCCGTCGCCGCCTCGTGCCGCCGCGGCTTCCCTTTGACGGCGCGAACTAACAGGGATCAAACGAGCCGATAAGCGGTAGCTAGCACAGACACCGACGAGCACGTGTCATCTTAACATACCTACTTTAGCCCCATACTTTATAGCCAAATAATTGTTAACCATTACTTTAGGTAGGTAGTATTGAGTAGTTTAGTGTATTAAGTAATAATGCGTTATAATTTAATTACACGTTAATATCGAGCCAGAATTAATAATCATGTAAAAATTCGGTTTAGATAGGTACCCTAGCTACTTAGCTATTTTTATTTTGTCCCTTCTCCTACCTAGTAAACTGTAAAATCTAAAGCCATGCTTAATCTTGTAAATTAACTTACATTTTTAAAGATAGGGTTCGATGTGGTGACCTTGGTATTGTATGCACAAGGCCACTCAAAGTCAAAGTCAAAGCCATTTATTCAATTTAGGCCCCAGAAGGGCACTTATGAAGGTCAAATTTACTGAAGTTACCACCGGTTCGGAACTCGGCCTTCAACTGAGAAGAATCCGGCAAGAAACTCAGCAAGGTTACATTTTTTATATATTTTTTGGACAATCTGACTATGTTTGCCTTTTTTTTCCAAATAATTAAAAATAAAAAAGATATACCTAAGCATAGATACAGACGAAAAAAGAACAAGAAAATAAATAAAAAATAATAACCTTAAAAATACAAAACACACAATTATTGACCTACTGGCTTTTGTATAAGTATGAGCAAGGTGCACTTGTGCAGAGTGCAGCTACCTACTTCCAGACATCTTTATCTTCAATATAATCGGCTACTTTATAATAAGCTCTTTCTTTCAGAACTTTTTTTATATGTGATTTAAATTTAAAATCAGTCATCTTGGTCACCGCAAGTGATATTTTGTTATAACAGCGCACACTATTGCCAAGAAATGACTTACGAACTTTAGCTAGTCTAAAATACGGAACAACTAATTTCTCTTTTTGTCTTGTATTGATATTATGAGTCTCCATTTTTGTTTTATACATTTCTTTGTTTTTACGTATGTACATTATATTTTCATAGATATAAAGTGATGGTACGGTCATAACGTTTATTTCCTTAAATAATTCCTTTAATGATTCACGAGCACCCATACTATAAATTGCACGAATTGCTCTTTTTTGTAATATAAAAATAGTCTCAATATCTGCTGCAGATCCCCAAAGTAATACGCCGTAAGATAAAAAGCTATGGAAGTATGCAAAATAAACTAATTTGGCCGTCTCGACATTCGTCAATTGTTTGATTTTCCTAACAGCAAATGCAGCAGAACTTAATTTACCAGCTAATGATTCTATCTGAGGACCCCATTGCAATTTATTATCCAATGTGATACCCAAAAATACTGTTTTACTAACTAATTCCAAACTGATGCCATCTACTAATACCTGACTGTCTACTTGCACTACATTTGGAAGGGAGAATCTTAAACATTTAGTTTTCCTAGAATTTAATAACAAATTATTTACAGCAAACCATTTTGAGACTATTGACATGGTATCATTTACTTTAATAAGTTCTTTGTCTTTTCTATCTACTTTGAAAATAAATGAAGTATCGTCAGCGAACAAGACTATATCTGAGAGACCGTTTACAACAGATGGTAAATCATTAATATACACTAGAAATAGAAATGGACCTAGTATTGAACCCTGGGGTACCCCCATTTTAACTAAAGATCCCTTCGATGTTGTATCACAAATTCCTACCTTTTGTTGGCGATTACTTAAATAAGATAGAACAAGATCATGAGCCGCCTCACGAATACCATAATATTTTAGCTTAAGGAGCAGAGTACGGTGGTCAACGCATTCAAAGGCCTTGGATAGATCACAAAAAATGCCAATTGCATCTTGTGAATTTTCCCAAGCTTCATATATGTGTTTCAATAATTTTGCAGCCGCATCTGAAGTAGATCTCCCCTTCGTGAAACCAAACTGATGACTATGTAGTATCTTATGTTTATTAAAGTGGCCTAACATTTGATTAAGCAATAGTTTTTCAAAGATTTTACTAAGTGCTGGAAGTACGGATACTGGTCTATAATCAGAAGGATTATCTTTACACCCGGACTTGAAAATTGGCACTACTTTACTTAACTTCATTAAATCTGGAAAAGAACCCTGATCAATGCATTCATTAAAAATATCCGACATTAAAGGTGCAATTACTGTTATTATTGATTTTAAAATCGTTACTGATAATCCCCATAAGTCTTCGGTGCATTTCAGATTAAGAGAATTAAATGATTTTAAGATATCACTAGCAGTAACGTAACTAAATTTAAAACTGGGGAATGATTCGTGAATATGTTGTTCAAGTAAAGCCTCAGCCATGTCGGGACACGAGTTGAGACTTTGAGTAGTTACCCCTGGTATGCTTGAGAAAAAATGTTCAAACGCAGTGCGCAGCACTCGCTTGTTCATGGACATTTGAACATTCCGCAGCATTTCTGGGGTAATTGTCCTGAAGGCGGCTTCGATCCGGATTCTCATTTCTTGCACTGTATTACACTGCACTGCGTACACCACATTTTTAATGTAACCCCATAAAAAAAGTCTAAAGGAGTTAGGTCTGGGGATCGCGGAGGCCAAGCCACGTTCCTACTACCGCGCCCGATCCATTGAGGAAAGCGCGCGTCCAAATATCGTCGAACATCACGTGCAAAGTGTGCCGGTGCACCGTCGTGTTGGAAAATGAGGTTATTGCCCATCACGAGTTCCACGTACCGTGATACTGGTAGAACTGTGAGGACATCTTCTAATTCATTCCTCAGGAAATTTAAATAATTTTCTCCATTTAAACTTTGTGGAAAGAAGACTGGTCCTACAAGGACGTCTCCGATTATACCAGCCCACACGTTCAGTCGCCACTGGTGTTGAAACGACGACTCTGTCGAAGCATACGGATTCG
>CATOBL010000070.1:0-15278 GCA_951394255.1 Polyploca ridens
GGATTGATATAACGGGCAGCTTAGACCGGGGTCGATAAATAGCTCTCTCTAATGCCGGTAGAGGCGTGACTGAGTGGAGAGCGTGGCGGACGCCGATGCCCGGCGCAAATCGAACTAATGCTGATTCCAATAAGCTATTGCTATTGCTGTTACGTCTCTACAACTGTGCATTAGCTTTGTGCAACTGTGTTTTGTGATACTTAGATTATGTAGGGTTATGTTGTTTACTTCTTTCATCAACACCTGAAATTCAGCGCTTTTGAAAACTGGCTGTTCAGTTCCTGGCTTATAGTGTATCCTCTCTTCCTTCTAGTGTTTGTTTATTTGCATAATTAGAAATAGGCATAATTTTGCTTTCGTAATAGTGATTATTTGAGGTACGAGAAATCCTTTGATTAATTTTAATTCAATTTTCCAAATCCGTTAGCTCGCAGATGGAACGCATATTTTTTTTTTTTTATACCACTAAGGTGGCAAACAAGCATACGGCCCGCCTAAAAATACGTATGAAAAAAATATAATTCCAGGAACTCAAGTTACTAATGTACATCTTACCACTTTCAGGGAGAGTTTTTCTTTATGCATCAAAGCAAAAATCTTAAAAGCACTTTTAAGGAAAAATAACATAGAAGGTGGTTGGAGACCATCTAGAAATCATCGCATATGTAGATAAGTAGAAGAAACTTAAATGCTAACACTCGAGCTTAAGAAACTCGGCATGCTTAACATCGTGTTTAAGTAAAAAGCTGCGTAATTTAGATAGCGAACGAGTATTTCTAAATTATCTAGACATTAGCATCCAGTGGAAGTGAAACTAGGTCCCACATGGTCTCGTTATGATAAAACATGTGAAGCTACTCGTAATAATGTTGATGTACCGCTATATAATTACAACATCTCTAGTTCTGCAGCAGTGGTTAAATGTAATGATATGTATTACGAATATGAATATGAAATTCAACAATGGCAAGTTATGTAGTTGGAAATGTCTTGTATTAAGAGTTGAACAACTATAAGCTAATATTAAAACTGAAGAAGATCATGTCAGAAAGATCTCTAATATCACCGGAAAAACCACAAAAAAATCTTCGACAAATGGACTGTTGTTAATGGTACAAAGACTTGACCTAAAAATAACTGGATGTTAGAAAACAAGATAAAATCCTTAATGGCAAAGTAAAAAACAGACACAAAGGGCGAGACTAAACAGGAAAGCGTGACCGAGACTAGTGGACGAGACGAATGTCCAAGACCAATCATGAACGATAAAGCTGGTCAAGTAACAGGTGCGTTTTTATCGACTCTAGATGAGGGAACTAGTTTACTACGATTGTATCTCGGAGCGGGTAACAGGGTTACGAAGGATATAAAAAACGATATTAGATAAGCATTAATGAATTTAGTTGATAGCGAAAGACTTGGCATTTGCAATGGTGAATATAATGAATCAATTAAGGCCACTAATAAACGTGTAATATCTCATCAATATACAGTCATATGTTATTCTATTCTTATGAGAATATCGTCTCGTAATAACTATGATGAACAGTTTAAAATTGTTAAGAAATTCCATTAAACTCTGATTCGATTTTTTTTAATAGCTTGGTTATTATTGTTACTGTGTCAGAAGCACGAATTCGCGTAGCATAGACGGACTTGAGAGCTTAGAACGAGCGTTCGGCTCGCGCTCGAATGCGCTCCGCTAATTGACAATTTTTTTGACAAACACAGGGATTCGCATCGCGCTGGTGTTGTAGGCTAGTTGTACCACCACACTTGACAACGCGAGTGACTAACAAAGAGCGGCTTGGCTCGTGCTCGGTTCGTGTAGCGTAAACGCACCTTTATAAATGCAAAAGTGAGTTTATTCTTGATGCCTCTACCACACAACCTAACCGTGTTGCAATGTGGCATGAAGATAGCGTATGGCTTGGAGAGCTAGTTTTTTTGGGAACGTTAGTGAAATCGGGAAACTAGTTGAGACACCCGGAATAAAAACATAAGACTCTATGTAAATAAGAAACGATCAATGTACGAATCCGAAATGAAATATGCATTTTTTGTAATAAACATAAATAGTAGTGATACCATGAACTTTAAAAATATATTCAATTCAGTAGCAGCACGATGTTGTATGTCAATGTCCATCTATGCTAGACTATTAGAATTAATTGACTATAAATGAAGATCAATTAATGTATCAACTATTTATAGAGATTCAAAGATGGATTTATATGTTCAAAGTATATACAGCTTTAGAAAGTAGCAGAAGCTGATTAATAGAGGCATTATCGAGCTTTATTTAAAGGCATTTGAGAAGTAATGGTTCCAGCAAATTTAGCTACGGAGTAAAAGGCTATTGTTCTTGACTTACTACATGAACAGGCAGTACCATTCGTTTAGTACTAGTACATTATAAAGCTTTGAAATAATAGTACTTAACTACAGTTATAATGTTACAAATAAGTTTATTTGAAAACAATAAGCATTTATAAGCCCTAGGAGCAATAACAAGTAAACGACATAAAAGCGCTCTACTATATAACAATAACTACACTTAATAATAAATGTATTAACATCACCTACATGAACATAACATTTAAGAAAAGGAAATGATCGGTGATGTAACATCCACTAACAATACGAACGAACATCATAACACTAACAGAGAATCCACGGAATAAAAATATAAAGAAAAATAAGGTTTACACTGTAAGACATAAAGTTCATTCAGTAAGCAAACTAAAGATTGTAAATAACATGAAGATTTAGACGACTTAGTGTTGATGGATAAAAGTGTGGGAACCTATGCAGATTCGGTTCAATTTAATGTTTCTGCGAAAGAGACTACACAGATTACTTTGTTTTGAAACAGCATTGCGTTAGCAATCGTAATCTAATGCGAGATAATACAATTTGAGGAAGATTAAATTTATAAAGTAGCTATGACTTCAATTATGCTATAATAGATAAAAGAACAATAATGGACTGATCAAGATAAAAACAACGTGTAAGGTAGTAAATGAGTTAACTACAAAATTATTATGCAACTCATTAAAAATGACTAATACAGAAGGAAAGGAATCAGACCTTTAAATGTGGCATAAAGAATATGGAATACATTAAGATGATGGTATTAATTAAGTGAAGAGATTGTAAGATGCAGCCACTGGAATTTTGTTATTTAATCTGTGACATTACACAAACGGAAATGTAGCAAACTGGATGCTCTTGACCTGGGTGATCTTATCAAATTAAAAGTGCAAGTTTTTGGTTTAGATTTGAATTGATTATTAGTTTAAATAAATAATAAGAGCATTTGACTTTATTTGGTAGCTGTATTCTAGGTACTGACATTTTATAATTAAAAACCTCGTGTTTTGATTCTCAATTTACCTGTTACAGTTAAGCAACCACAACCATTTAATATTGCAAATTATTAAAAAGTTACAATTTCAGGAAACGGCAACCGGGTCGTTAAATATTACGATACTTTCTTTAACTATGTCTTGTGCTTGGTTTAATGTGATCATAAAAACATTACATTACATATGCGATTATTACGTACCTCGGTCGCCGCATGATGTAGGTTTATGAAAAGTTTCTAAGCTCTATATCTAATAAATGCGAATGTAAATCTGTATGTTTATCATATAAATTTAACGACAAACCGTTGAAAATATCGTGATGAAAATTGGGACGCAGATGGCTATGGTATTTAGGAGAAAGGGTACATTTTATACCGGGATCAGGGTTGTTGAAACCGCGGGGGCAGCTAATTCTTATGGGGTGTTATGATATATAATTTTACAAAAATACCCTCTAAGGAGGTAAAATAGGGGATCGAGGTTTAGAAGGAGGTAGAAAGCTAGTTAATTCGATACAATTAGGTCAACCTAATTGTCAGACAGAGTGTATAGTAGAAAACTATTTTGAAATCGAGTTCCGTGCTTCGGAAGGCACGTAAAGCCTTTGGTCCCGGTTATCACTAATTTGTGATAGTCGTTAAGCTAGTTGGAGGCCTCCTAGGCGGCTTGAAAACTCCAACAGTAGGCATGCAGTGGGCATGCGTGGTGGAGTATTACCCATTCCCTTTCACCCTCATTTGTGAAAGGAGGCCTGTGCTCAGTAGTGGGACATTTATAGGCTGATGATGATGATGATGATAGTAGAAAACAAGAAATAAGCCATCTACTTGTAAATATACAGAATAAAGTGAACACATGCTGAGTCCTTTAACTAATTATTTGAAAATAATGAAATATAATATAATCAGACATCGCATTAGCTCAGGCATTAGGAACCACCGAGATGTTACAAAAAACGAAGTTGGTAAGGAAGGTTGCATCACACGAGACACCAGCTGAACCGAAGTAACCGACGTATAATAAATGTCACCCATGCGTGAACACAATGTATGAACACAACAAATAATTCGCCGATTAAACTTGCCAAATCGAGCAATTTTCATCTCTAATCCAGTGAAATAAGTAACCAGGGTAAATATGCCATAACTTTGTGTAATTGTGATCGTGGTGGCATTTCCGGCTGTCCTTGATCGCCCTTCACGGACAAATGAGTGTGTTTTGATAATTTCGACAGACACATGACACTCTTAGATACTGTTACATTATTATTTAGAATATATCAAAGCATAACTCTTTTAGACCATCATATTAATATTACTTCTGAAACTATGTGAGTGTGAAGATACGTTATAGGTAAAATTTTTAACAGCAGCAAAAATGTTAATAGTAAAACATGTTTGTAGGTCTTTGGGCTCACGATATACATCGATAACTGTTATTGTGTTGATCATAAAACTGGCTTCTGTAAATATAAACAGGCAGTTGTTTCAAAATCAACATCTGCCATTCCTTTTGTGTTCTACACACAATTTAAGTTTCAGATATTTCATCCAAGCCAATGTACATCTTGTAATGGTATTATGTAAAATAACCTAGCGAAGGTTTGCTATCTAAATTATTCACGGAAATATGCGTTATGAATTTAACTTAAACAACTCTAAGCAAGAAAGTGTAGATAATTGGCAAACAGATAAAGAATCTAACAAATAATTATGAAACGGTAGTTATTCAGAGAATCTCATGCTTTATAATTGATATCTAACATTCAACACTAATGGTAATGGTTGCGAATTCACAGGGAAGTAAAGGCGTTGAAAAAAAAACAACAATCCAATAAACAAGAAAACCTGTGATAGACAGAACAAAAGAGCATCTAAACGATTTAGCATATCAATGGATTCCTTCAAACCGATGTAGGAGATGCGTTGGCCACGTCAATTTAATCTTCAAATTCAGGTGTTATGTAAGAAGATAAGGTTGGAAATCGCGTGGAAGTTATTCCGACAATTGTGGAGGTAGATTGGTATCTTGGTACAAAGAAGCAGAAGCTCGCACGGGTTCGACGACCAACAACACTCGATTGTTATCAAGGGAACTGCTGTGCAATTAATGCGAATGTCTTCCCGGACGCTTGTAAGTAGAATCGAGGAGATACCACAGATTTAACTGTTATTCGATCCAACGGATGGGTAAATTATGGCTATCTATGTGTATATCTTGAAAAAAATATCATTAATTATGTTTGTGTTAATAACTAACGAGCTTAAACATTTATGTAATGTATTCATATAACACATGACCAATCTAATAAAATTGACAGAGATTTTTTTAATTTCGTTCATATTATATTCCAAACATCGCCCACTACCACAATACTCGAGTTTGAATTAATAAGATAATAATTTTGTTCTTTCATAGTAATTTGCAATTTGAAGGGCTACGAATATTGTAACAAATTATTGTTATTTTTTTACCGCAAGTCAAGGGATTAAAGATCATTAAAACATAACGTAACAATTACATCAAATTGCCTTACTCTGAGTATATAATTAACAATTACCTGCCTTAGGTCACACCGTAACTGTTAAATTATGAATATTGTGATTATAAAACAAAGCAGGTGGGTGAGATCGAGGTCAGAACATGATTGGAACATAACTGCATTACGTCTAGAGCTTACCGTTTCCTCCAGTCTTGGATGAAACTCCAGTCACATTGTTCATCCTCATCGAGGACCGTGGCTTCATGGTGATCCACACCACTGCCCCCATGCACCAATTCCACTAATTGACGAGCCCTTTCAAAATTACCTTCAAATTCAACAACCAAAAACCCATCAGAGCTTAGAGTTCCGAATGCATCTTTCTTATACGTCGCATCATTGATAGTGACCGTCTCAGATACAGCTCTACTAACTTCAGATTTAACTTCTGAGTAAATAGCTTCAGAAACATGAACTTCAGATATAATCTGAGTTCCTCCACCTTTGTCATCATCTTGGATTAGCCCTAAGTTTCCAGTCTCATCCAAAAGTCGATTAGCATAGATGACTTCCTCTTTTTTCGGTACTTCATCCTTCTGTTTGCTTTCTTCTTTCTTCTGTTCACTGTGCTTGCGAATTATAGAATCTCCGAAATAGATAACCACTTTATTATTGTTTTGTGTAATTTTATTAGCCAAACCTCCTTCAGTTAATGGAAGATTGGCTTTCTTGCTCTTTTCTTGAGATAGTCTCTGTGCTAATTCTTCATAGCAAGGAAGGCGATTGCTGTAAATCCTTTTTTCCGGAACCGATATTTTGTTGGATTCTTCTTTCTTTTTTTCAACACTTTGATACACGGGTGGTCGGCAGCAATCGTCAAACTGGGTCTGCGAGTTCCAAGGTCTCGGTTCACTGTAAATATGCTCCAAAGGTGAATTCGTCTGCGGTATAGGAATATATTTTTCATGAACATTTTTAGAAATTGGTGTTTCACTTTTTCTGAAATTTAGAACGCTCCGACGAACTTTAGATTCTGATGCATCACTATTATTAATTTTCTTGAGACGCGAATTGCCTAAAAGTTTAAATAAGGGCTTGTGTTCAGATTGGGGTTTCATCCTGTCTGTGCTCGGTGCCCTCCTCATACCGAACGGTCCCTTTTCCTCTTCAGACGGATGAGGATATAATTGTTCACAACTGGTCGACTTATGCGTAGCGATTCTAGTTTTAGCGGAAGTTAGGGGCTCTCTACTCTGCCAGTGTCTGACTGAGAGTCTGGCGGCTCCGCGGATAAATTTCATAGGTTCCCATGCCTCCGCTTTCTTTAAAATGAAGTTGTCGCCCATGCCGTGTTTGTTGGGTGGTTTCCTGGCGTCGGCTGCGCGGCAGGACTGGAGCTCGCGGCAGAGGAAGCACGAGCAACGCGCCGGGCACAGCATGTCTGCGCGGACGTGCCGACTGCACTGATGCCGCCCCGCCGCCGACGACGCTCGCCGTTAAGCCTCCAAGAAGCATTGTTACCATCACCCCGCTACAATGTCCCGCGGTAACTCGAGCAATTACAATACACGTGTTAGCCGCATCTTTACGGATTAAACGATACCGTATTAAAGAGATTGCGTTCGAGCTTTAATATCAAGAAGGTCAGATTCATCTGAGTTTTATTAATAGGTTTTGATTGCTTTTACACATTATCGATCGGGTCGAGCGAATGGTCTTAGCAATGCACACTCGTTAAAAGTTAATATTGGTACACTTGCATATGAAACTCGTCTATATTCAATGCGAGGTGAACGAATCCATAAGTCGTACATAAGCTAAATATAGAGCACACTTCAAACCGAGGGGGCTATTAGTGAATTACTCGTCGATATAATCATACGTCGGGATTCGAACGAAATGAATTGCCGTCTGTGCATTGAGCGGCTATATCTCGAGTCTCGATTCAATTGCGGGCATTTTGTTTACAAAATTAAATATTTATAATATCTGGAAGCTTCGATGAATACGTGTTTAAGATGTATCTTGGATAAGAATAATAGTGTCCAATAAATTCACTGAGCAGTTTCCTGAATGTCAGATATGTCGAGGTGAACATGTGACATACAGAAGGAGTCATTCATTTTGATTAAGTATATATTTTGTAGATTTGATTGATAAAATGAAAGCTTAATTATTTATGATTAAAAAAGTAACTTAAAATGGAATAAAAACTTAAATTGGGCTGTGTACGAGTTAGCTTTAGCATTATCGTCACTTTTTTTTTGTGACACTCATGCTACTGAGTACGAAAGAATAAACAAAAAAAGATACAGGTACTTTCTTTAAGGGGCTACACAAACGTAGACACTTTTTGCTACCGACACGGCAGACCATCACAGGAAACCGTAGTTCTGTGTCCGATGGCGGCAATCGGACACAATTCTTTGCTCGTTTCCCGTCAGTTTCAGTACAATTGTAAGGATTTTTTTAAATGTTGCTCGTGTCTTCTTCAACTGACGACTTTTAGTTCCCAGTTACCGACACCGAACACTTTTTGATCGTCAACGAGTATGTGTAAAGTGCAAGCAACTGGACACAAATTTACGCCTGCGCAGGGAGTGGCTGATTTCATACTGGTTCTATAGAAATCAAATATTCATTGGTAGCTTGTATTCGACACAAGACACAAAAGTGTCCAGGTTTGCTCAGCGCATAAAATCACAGTTAAGGGAAAAGTATAATGAAAAGGTTTAGAAGGAAAACTATTTAGGCAATCTGAAGCAAATATGAATAAAATACTAGAGTATGTGCAGCGATCACGAGTACGTCAACGCTGCCTAGTAACGAACTGCGCGTTCATAATTACGAACGTCTAAATACGTAGAATGAATGCCAATTTCTCGTTTTTTATCCATACCATGTACCTAATTGCGCATATTATAAGTTACGACCCTTAAAGGCAATGAAGGACCAAGATCACAAACTTTAAAATGTATATTAAAGGACTCTTGTATATTTTGTGTTTTAATCAACCCCAGTTCATCATCACGTATCACGTTTAGATTGTGGTTAAAGGTAGCCCTATTTAGGCTTGATAAAAACTAGATCGTCCGTTACAAATCGAGTGGTTTCATAATAGTACCCTAGGGCGTCTCTATAATACTTCGGTATCAGCAAGTATGGCGTTTCCGCTACGGTATCATACAATTAATATAATTATTGGCCATTAATATGGGCACGTTCAATTAGAAATTATATACCCCTGGAAACTAGTGCCTGCGATTGGTTAATTTGTCATAAAAAGAGGCTTTCTTTTTATAGTTTTCTAGTTATTTAGCCTATAAATAGCTTCCTAGATCTCGATGAGGGTATAAAATTAATCCTAACTATAATAAATGCGAATGTGAGTTTGCTTGTTTGTGACGCTCCCATCGCGATGTTTGGCAGGCAGATAGCTTATGGCCGGGAAAAGGACATAAGCTACTTTTTGCCCGGGAATTTTGTAATCTGCCCTCAGATTACAAAATTCCCGCAAACTAGTGTCCGCGGCTTCGCACGCGTTATTAATTATTACACAAACCTTCACAATTCATAAATTCATGAACCGCGCGAGTGACACCCCTGGTGTTGCAAGCGTCCATAGGCTACGGTAACCGTCAGGCGGGCCGTATGCCTGATTGCCAACTTAGTGGTATAAAAAATTTATTAAAACAAAAAGTACTCGCAAATCCCGCGTTTGCTTGGGATTGATGACCTCGACCTGAAATTCAAGATTTTGATGCAGGATTGAATTCCTTAGTCCTTACTGTTCAAAATTAGTGCGAACTCAAACCATGCTAGGCTTTGCCATTGGATATTCTGTGGCTTTGTTCAATAACTCTGCAAAAAATTACTAATTCCCGTCATATCAAAGTGAGAATGGCAGGATATGATGAAATACCCTAAAATCATAATATAAACTAACAAGTAACAGTTACTTTCATTGCATAAATACACAGAAGCCGTCTCGGGTATTGTTCACCGAATGTTCATTCATCACAATGCAATTATCTCATAATTCCCATCCCAGTGCTGTGATCAGAGAAAGTTCTTTTAATTCGAGTTTATTTAACTATTGTCTATTTTATTTTCACATGGAAAACGCCAGGGATTGGCGTAGAGTTACAAATGTTAAAGAACTGACTTTAATTGGTATAAGTGAGACGAAGAATCGTCATTCTTTATTACCTACCTACCGATACCGGTAAGAAAAAAACCCAGCCAAGTGCGAGTCGGAGTCCGAGTCCGTACAAACTTGTAGGTATGTAAATAGTTCGTTCATCACGGGAATCGAATATTTTTTTCACTTTTTACCAATTATGTAGTTACTGTTTTTTTTTTTTTTTTTGCGATGTTCAAAACGATTTTCAGATTTCTTCCTTTACTCGTGCTACGTGATATTGTTTCTTGGCAAATTTCATGATTCTAGGTCAACGGGAAGTCCCCTATAGATTTTGATTCCCTTGCGAGCGTCAAGATATGCGGCATTTTTTGATTGCGTTGGTTCAGAAGTTTTGTTTTCAGTTTCAGAAGGTTTGATTTTTTCACTCCTCCAAGGGACAGTAGACCTGAGTATTTGATATGAATTTTAGCTTGATACCTCCACGCATTCTTGAGAAAAAGGTTCTTGACAGGCGAACAGATGGACAACAAAGTAATCCTATAAGGGTTCCATTTTGTTTCTTTTGGGGTACGGAACCTCAAAAACATGTAGAAATGTAACAATATACTTAAAATATAAAGCTTTTTCTTTGAACTTTAAATTCACTTTACATTATATTGATGAGCGAGTAATTCCGTAATGATCTATATCTTTATTTACTCGTACATAAAAAAAAACATAAATAAATACGCTGCTTCTAATAAAATCGCTATAATATGCCTGCGCGCGACTAACTCCTGTTATCTGTATTGTACAACTGAACCATAAGATTAGAGAACTTGAACCAAAAGCCCTTTACATAATTTTCTACGGTTTCCTCGGACATACGAAGATAACAAAACTATAATAACAAATAACAATACTTAGTTAATGAAAAAGCTCAGTCACTCAGCGAGCTATGGAACGAGTTATGCTCGGAATATCTCTACGTGACAGGGTCCGAAATGAGGACATTCGTAGTAGAATGAAAACGACCGACATAGTTCGTAGAGTTAGTAAGTTGAAGTGGCAATGGGCAGGCCATATCGCTCGAAGAGTCGATAACCGCTGGGGAAGAAAGGTTCTCGAGTGGCGATCACGTACTGGAAAGCGCCGAGCGGGGCGGTCGACGGGAGACGGACCAGGTGGACCGACGGTCAATCAATGGGCGCCGCTGGATGCAAGCGGCCCAGAACCGTTCGAAGTGGAAATCAATGGGGGAGGCCTATGTTCAGCAGTGGACATCGAATGGGCTGATATGATGCTTAATAAAGGAAAGTCAAAGTAATCACTACACATTGCTAACTCTACATTTGTACCTACTCGAGCTTTCAACATGCGCGCGCGCATCTGGTGCGCTATTGTCCCACGTGCGCATAAGAAAACGGAGAAAATTATAAAACGTTTACTCGTTATGGAATTTTGTGTCGCTTATTATAAAAAGTAAACGTAGCTATATTACTTTGCTCAAATAAGTTCGGTGCGAACTAAATCCTAATCGTAACTAATAATAAAAAATCGAAATTGAGTTTGTTTGTTTGTTACGCCTTCACGACTCAACTACTCAACGGATCATCGTGAAATTTGGCATGCAGATAGCCTAGGGTATGGAGAAGGACATAGGCTTTATCCCGGTAACGCGGGTGAAACCGCGGGGGACAGCTAGTTAAATATAAGGGGCATTTTTGACACGGCAATTTTTTTGTTTAATGATTTTCCTGAATGAAAATCGAAAACACGACCCATAGGTCCTGTCCCACCACAGCGTGACAGAGTATCTAACCACCAACCAGCTCGCGGTAATAGAAACTTCATTGTAGTGTTAAGAATGAAAGTTACACATTGACTGATGAGTAAAAACAGTTAACGTGAATACAAGTCGTTAATTACATACCGAGTCTAAATTACAAACAAACATAAAACATCTTCGACGCTTTTTACACAAGAAACCTGCTATTAGCTAATACAATTCCAATAAACTTGGATGAACTCCCGTGACCTCTTCAATAAAAAAAAATATAGACGAGGGTTTCCCACACATTAATAACCTTATAATAAAAAGAATTGAATTTTCGTACGGGGACATTCGGAGTCGCATTATTTAGTCATTTGTGATCGGCATGCAGCCGGCTACCGGCGGGCTCGTTCTTCGAAAAAAGTCAACTCCAGATTTTGAAAACTGGATTTATCTGTGTGCCGGAATGCAATCGGTGTCCGGAGTATCGAGAGCGGTCGGTATCGTTCCCTTATCGCGGAAAGGAGACAAATGCTCGCTAATTGGCCACCGCAAACACATTGCTCGTGATGAAACTGCGGAAAAATGCGGTTCGCTTTGTCGCTAAAATAACATTTATGTAAGTGCAACAAGAATATTTACTAACATTCATTTGACGCAGAAATAATGTGCGAGTCGGAGCGGAGTTCCGTATATATACAGCTAATAGACGTTTTGGTACATGTATAATATACAGAACTACTAATTCGCAATAATTAAATAATTAATGAAGCGCTCGTGGTGTAGCATGATTAGCCATTCTTAATCGATCGGCAAAGTTAAACTACCATCGTCGTGGTCGGTACCTGGCTGGGTGACCGCCTAGTGGTATTTCAAATCGAGCGTTTCCGTGCTTCGGAAGGCACGTAAAGCCGTTGGTCCCGGTTATCACTTAATTGTGATAGTCGTTAAGCTAGTTGTTTGCCTACTAGGCGGCTTGTCATTTGTGAAAGGTGTGCCTGTGCTCAGCAGTGGGACAATATAGGCTGATGATGATGATGATGATGACTAATTCGCAAGATCGCAGCCAAATAACATAAATATGTGATGTTGTGTACCTGCGGTATGTACAATTGCCAGAGCTCCATAAGTAGGTGCTGTGCTGGCAGTATGCGGGGTCCAGAGGACCCTGCGCTTTTTCTGTTCCGTTGCCGGCAGAGCAGCTTATCTCGACCCATCTTCAAACCACGTTACACCTTTTCTAGAATCTTGTGAAGAGATGTTTACAGGGACTATAACGTACGGGTCAAGTTGCAAGCATCTATAGGCTGATTTTTTCCTGTAACATCGTCATCATCAACCTATAATGTCTCACTGCTGCGAGTACATTATTCTTTTCACAAATGAGGGTGAAAGGGAATGGGCAAATACTCCACCACGCATGCCCACTTCGGATTGGTGGACGTAGGCTATATGTAGGTATAGCGGTCAACCTACTGTTAGAGTTTTCACGTCGCCTAAGAGGCCTCCAACTAGCTTATAACTACTATCACAATTAAGTAATAGCCTTTACGTACCTTGCGAAGCACGGAAAAACATCGAGTTGAAATACTGTTAGGCGGTCACCCATCCATACCCACCTCACCGATGGCAGCTTTACTTTGACGATCGATTAAGAATGGCTAATCATGCTACACCACGAGAGCTTCATATCTTAGGATATTGTCGGATCACATTATATACAGGGTGTTGTTCTGGTCGGCGACAAGCGACCCAGGAGCGTTAGTACAAAATATATATTCCCCAAAAATGAACTGAATTCCATTAAATACTGTAAATATGTTGAGAAATACCTTATTCAATTTGAAATAAAATTACCGCAAAGTATGGTTACTAGGCACGTACACAGACTAGAGCTAGGCACAAGCCGCCATCGCCCCACCCCTTTACTCCCTCGTACTCCCGTTGAGTATTATGTCTACACTTTAGCTTATTACATGATTTTCAAAATTTTCATTTTTTTATTTTTATTATTAAAAAAAAAAAGTATTTTTTTTATATTTTTTTAGCACTAGTATCATTTGTATTATCGACCCTGAGTCGCTCGTCGCTGACCAAAACAACGACCTGTATTATCTACACATTATAATAAAGGTTGCACTGCTGTACTGAGTTAAGACGCGGGACGATTCTTCGCAGCTAAAGAATGCAGATATAAGCTAAAACTGCATGTACATTAATCGCAAATAACACCTGGTTGTCTAATACATCTGGCGCGTCATGTGATTCTGTGTTAATGCTGTCGCGCGTCGCCGTCGCCTGCGCCGGCGCACCATGTCGCCTCACTTGATTCATGTCCAGACGGACTAACGGAACGGCATAACTTGCGACTCTTACCAAGCTTACGATCACCTCATCCACCAAGTGACCCATATAGATGATAAGTGTTTTATAAGTAGAGTTTATGTTACCTTCTTTGAACTGTTGCGAATTAAATAGTTTTTTGGCGTGCGTAATTTGAGTAATGGGTAATAAATTGCTTTAGTGTTATTGAACTCATTTTGATTTTTATAATTCTGAGTTTAATTTCAATTTCTGATACTATCGATCTTTGAGCCCCGTCAACACGGAAATCCAGATAAATAGTGCCTTTTTAAACCTATATCTTCATCTTCAGCTCTAATTTATACAAAACATTTCAAACGTATAAAATACCATTAAGTTTGACAAATAACTTACTACCTACGAATAGATAAGATTCAATAAATTCACGAGATTTTGTGCATCAAAGTAAAAATGCTAATAGAATATTGTAGGTGTCACGAAATCGTGCTGGCACTATCGTGACATTAGTGTAGCTGTTCATCTCGAACGGCGAGAACACCATGTTTGTTCACTTTAACGTCAGTTTGACATTTAGAGTTCTAAAAGCTTTATTTATTTACAGTCACTAATTGTGTCTAATTTGATACGCGAATACGATAAGTAAACCAAAGCCCGGGTTAAGTCGTGTGTTTTTATGGATAGGTGTGTGTTTGGCCATAATCTAACCATGATAAGTGATCACGTGTTCGAGGGTAGTATGCACATAATGCTTAGAAGGGATCCAGGTCCTCTAGAAGGATCAGCCGGAGCTCATCGGTAGATATCGGTGCTACTGCTGTAACACTCATGAGTAGGTACCTTATAGACCTATTTTTCCCTACTGTCTTGACATCTGAACTACACCGATTTGTACCTACCCATTGAGCTATTTTACTACGTATAGAGAAGACGCCACATTTCACAACTATGTTCCGTTTAAGTGAGGCCATTCGGCCACACTATTTCCGGCCACACAAATCACCGTTTTGCAAGAAAAATACTCCTAAAAGCGTTCTGATAGCGCTGCGTGTTTCTCATGTCTGCTTAGACGACTAATTTATTGTTTCAGCGCTAAAGAGAACTTTAGTTGACTCTAAAAAAATGGGACATAACCTTTGCTTATGATAGCTTCTCTATACCTACCCCGTATTCCCCGACCAGTGGCAGATTCACGGTTGCAATCTTAGG
>CATOBL010000071.1:0-17443 GCA_951394255.1 Polyploca ridens
CGTATTACTCTGACGCACAAATCCGCACAATATTTAAAACTTCTGCGCTTTAGTTCGTGCGATTGCGTTGCCGTGTCTGTTCACGGTGCCTATACTATAAGGTCTATAATAAAATCTAAAAACCGCTCGACTCACATGCTGCTAGCTGCTCTCGCTCATCCATCTAGCTAGTAGCTAAGTCGGCCAGTGAGTCTTAGATGGAGGCGACGCGAGTAACAACTCTTTGCACAACGTAATATCAAGAATTATAGTTCTAGATGGGCTACCGCTGAAAACATTTTTTACATCGGCTAATGTCAGAAAACTGTTACTTTCGGATCTGGCACACCAGCCTTCTAAGTAAGCAGTCCTTGATATGGAGTCTCTGGTGGTCTATGCGCTTGGGTTTCCAATTTCTTGAGTGAACGGTCTATTCATGTGGTCATAGACGGGTGTTCGTCGGACCTTTTGGCAATCAATGCTTCAGGGTTCAGTTCTCTCTGCAATCTTATTTCTGCTGCATATTAACGATCTGGTGAAGCCTGGTATTTTTGGGTACGCAGACGACAGCACTGTTGTCATATTTCCAGCGCGCGAGCCACCAGTGACTAGATCCAATTGTTGCGAGAGGTCATGGTAGAACGTTTGAACCTTACAGGCAGTCTCCGATTGATTTGATTTGATTGGGGCAATGCCAATCTGGTCACTTTTAATGCCACCAAGACGCAGGCGTGTCTTTTCACCGCCAAACGGAGTCCTTTCCACCACGCTCTCGTCCTCGACTCAATAAACCGCCGAGTCAGAAGACTCATCGACGATGAGACTTTAATTAGGACGAAACTCACGGGGCTGGACCACAGAAGAAAGGTTGCTTGCCTTATCGATTTTCTACAGGATATATTTTGGAGAGTGTGTGCAAGACACTTGTTTAACCTTATTATTCCAACCACTATCTTTACTTTGAACGACAAGAAGCCGGGATTTTCACCAACGAAATGGGTACCAAAAACAATGAAATATAACACCTATCTTCAAACTACTAATAGTTTAGCATAAAACTACGCGTACAATTTAAAATAAAAAAAACAATATTCGAAAAATCCGGAAAATCCGGATTTATATGTGATTATAATCATGAAATCCGGATATGAAAAAAAAACGGATTTTGCAATCCCTTGTTCCAAGCGTCCCTCAAATATCAATTCTGATAGCAATGGGACCTGTAGCAAAAAAGTTCAAAATGGCGGACACTTTTTCAATTTTGAGCAAAGATTCATGTTATATGTGCCAAGGGTCTCTCAAATATCAATTTTGAAATCGGACCAGTAACGAAATAGTTCAAAACGGCGGACACTTTTTTCAAATTTTGAGCAAAGATTCATGTTATATTTCCCAAGGGTCTCTCAAATATCAATTTTGATAGCAATCGGACCAGTACCGAAATAGTTCAAAATGGCGGACACTTTTTTTCAAATTTTGAGCAAAGATTCATGTTATATGTCTCAAGGGTCTCTCAAATATCAATTTTGATAGCAATCGGACCAGTAACGAAATAGTCCAAAATGGCGGACACTTTTAAATTTTTTTTTGCAAACATTCATGTTATATGGGTACAAGTGTCTCAAATATCAATTTTGATAGCAATCGGACCTCTAACAAAATAGTTCAAAATGGCGGACACTTTTTTTTTATTTTGAACAAATATTCATGTTATATGGTACAAGAGTCTCTCAAATATCAATTTTGATAGCAATCGAACCTCTAACAAAATAGTTCAAAATGGCCGACACTTTTTTCAATTTTGAGCAAAGATTCATGCTATGTGGTCCAAGGGTCTCACTTTTTGGATATTGAAAAAAAAAACGTGTTTTGTAATCCCAAGGCCCATCAAATCTCAATTTTGAAAGCAATCGGACCAGTTACTAAATAGTACAAAATGGCGGACACTTTTTTCAATTTTTAAAAGATTCATGTTATATGGGTCTCTTATACAGGGTGTTGTTTTGGTCGGCGACAAGCGACCCAGGAGCGGTAGTACAAAATATATATTCCCCAAAAATGGACTTAATTCCATTAAATACTGTAAATATGTTAAGAAATACCTTATTCAATTTGAAATAAAATTACTGCAAAGTATGGTTACTAGGCACGTGCACAGACTAGAGCTAGGTGCAAGCCGCCATCGTCCCACCCCTTTACTCCCTCGTAGTCCCGTTGAGTACTATGTCTACACTTTAGCTTATTACATGATTTTCAAAATTTTAATTTTTTTTTTTATTATTAAAAAAATAAAGTATTTTTTTATATTTTTTTTAGCACCAGTGTCATTTTTATTATCGACCCTGAGTCGCTCGTCGCTGACCAAAACAACGACCTGTATATCAATGAGACAAAATTTGATAAGAATCGATCAAGGCGGTTCTGAGGACTTTTATTACAAACTCCGTGACAGGAGGATTTTATACAGAATGGATACGACAATACGATAATAAATGAAACCATGTAAAGTACTCATGTAAACGATCAACTTTTACCATGGGACCAACTTGGAAATTGCAAAAACAACCGGCCAAGTGTGAGTCGGGCTCGTACACAGAATATTAACAAACTCTGCTATGAAAAAAAAAACGCCAAAAATATTGAATGAAAGGTAAATTGCAGTTTACGTATTATGACGTATTAAAAAGAAACTACTTACTAGATCTCGTTCAAACCAATTTTTTGGTGGAAGTTTGCATGGTAATGTACGCACGGCTACAGATTTGGAAGTGTCTCTCGCGCAAACTATTCAGTTTAGAAAAAAATTATATTCCTCAATATCATTTTTGAAGACCTATCCATAGATACCCCACAAGTATGGGTTTGATGAAAAAAATTTTTTTGAGTTTCAGTTCTTAGTATGGGGAACCCTCAAAATGTATTGTCTTTTTTCTATTTTTGTGTAAAAATCTTAATGCGGTTCACAGAATACATCTACTTACCAAGTTTTAACAGTATAGTTCTTATAGATACGGAAAAAAGTGGCTGTGACATACGGACGGACAGCCAGACAGACAGACATGACGAATCCATAAGGGTTCCGTTACTGCTTTTCATACAATTCTTATGAAATTTTGTGTGTATATTCAGTAGGTCTGAGAATAGGACTTGAAACTATTATTCATACCCATAGGAGAGCCGGGACTATATTGAATTATTTTAAGAAAACCAAATAAAAGTTTAATTAGATAAATTAGGTATATAGGTGCCTGAACTACTTTGTTTACTAGTGTAAAAAAAATGTATTCAGTACTTTGTACTATACATATAACTACATACTTATAACCTAATTCAACCTACCAGATACCTTCTTTATAATATTATAGTTTTACATCGACATGAAGCCATACTGAAGTATCAAAATAATAACGCGCGCAGTATGTTGGCGGAGGAGCCGCACCAATGTTGGCCCCGCGTGTGCCCGCGTTAACTCGGCTTGGCGCTGGCAAATACCTAAACTCGAGCGCGGCCGGGTAGCTTATATGCTCTTAAGGGTTAAACTTCTTAATTCTAATATAAGAAAATCAGTTTCTTAAATTTTAGAAGATTTATTACTCACCTATATGGAATACCAGTGAAATAAACTTACTAATCGAACCGATCGAACTTACTAACCGGGGAAAAGAAGAGACAAGATCAAAAACCAAGTAACTTTATTGCAAGAAACAATGACGTCTACAAATCCCTCTAATAACATTTTCTATAAACACCCGTTCATTTGACTAGCATAATAAAGAAGCTAAATTTAATTGTTCCCAGCTCTCGGAGAAAAGTATAAAGTATGTGCTACAAGTCAAAATTGCAACGTTACAATTTCACGGCGCCGTGCAACATAATCCATTGTTATTGTGTGCAACGGTCGTATTCTGGATATTTCATTCTCGATTTCTTTTTCGTTAGCAGTTTCCATGTCTTTTGTGGTTTAAATAAATTGCAGATAATTTCTTTCACATTTTAGTAACGTAACATGCTGAATTTCTTAATTATTTTTTTTCGATCTCTCTAGATCTGCGAGTTTCTAAGCATTGAGAATTGCTCGCTATTAATGCTCACAACACACTTACTATCGATTATCCTGCCGTCCCACATAGGGGTATTTGACCCAAAAATACGGACAAAATTATTTTGCAGTCTTAAATGACATATAAGTTCAAAACAGTGATATTTATAGTAAAATTTATTTTTTACTTAATGGGGTTTGGAAATGGCAAAGAGTGAAACGTATTTAAGCTACTTCTTCAGGAAAAAGTGTAATCTAACATTAAAAATGTCGATAAAATTATTAATTTATAGAGTTTAATTATTCAGAGGATGAGCCCGACTCGTCTTCATCAATAGAAATATTTATTTCATCCATATCTTGAGTAATTTCAGCTTCTCCATTTGATGCCTCAACTTCACTCGGCAATAACATTACCATGGCTACTGCGCTAAATGGCCTTGATCTTTTTGTTGGTTTTGGCCTTTTTGCTACTCATTAAGGGATCTGATTTTAGGAGCAACCTGTTTAAAACGTCTTGGTTGCATTGCTCACGAGAAAACTTTCGTGAGAAGTTTTAGCGAAATTGCCTGAAATGTTTGTTTCTCGCCTCACCTGCTTCTTCCGACAAGGTTCCGATTGGTAGTAAGGCATGTTGAACCACAAGGGGACCGTGAATCAGTACCTTGTCTACCGTGGGCGTCATGGGATGCCAGGAGTATAACTCTACATATAACAATGCTGTATCATGGCATTATGCTGAAAACTTTTCAATATTAATTTTATGCGCACTGGAAATCACTTTCAATATTGCAGCAAATCTTTCGATCAACCTTAGATCAATCCCAAGAATTTCTGAAGCGACTTGCGGTTTCTCAAAGAATCTTCGACTTGTGTTCCCGTCATTACTGTTGCCGAATCCGGCTTAAACAGGTATTTCCACTGTTTTCCTTTATGAAAATATGTTCTGTCCTGTTGGCAGCAGAACACCTGGTCTTCATTTCCGACTTAATATAAGAAAATTTGTGGCGAAACTCTTGTATTTATTCAATGGGATATGATGGTTTGTTTATTATTAAGTTCTCCACAAAATCCCACTTCTTTGAAAATTCCCTTTCTGTGCTAGTTTTCGCTATATTAATAAATATTCTCATGTCTTAATTCTTACACCAGAACCACCTACTAGGGAAAAGAAGTTGATATTAGAACATAAAACGCATAATTTAATTTTGTTTTGTAAAATGACAAATGACAAAGAAATTAAAAAAAAATACAATAGGCAAATTTAGGCAGCCAATCTTAACTTATTCTAAAAGTAGGATAGTTATATCAACTTACGAAAACAAAAAATATACCCGGAAGCTCCCTGAAATACAACAAAATCTCTAATGTATATATTATTGACACAAAATATCATAAGTTTGTTTTGCGGTTCATAATAACTAAAATATCTACTAATATTCTGATATTATTTTGAAATAATTGAGAAATACAGATAGTACATACCTGGTTCCATATTATCCATTCTAAAAATAACCAGTCTTAACTTCCCCACTTCCTTAAAATAGTTGGAAATGCAGGACTTCAAAATCGTTTACTTATTATTTATTTACGTATTCGCTGCAAGCCACTTAGATAACGGCTTCCTACAACTTAACGCAAGCCTACTAAAATAAAATGACGTGAGATTCATATTCTCTATGCATTGCGGTACCATTATGTATCTACCATCACTGGGAATTGTTTACTTTGTATACATTGACTTTTGACCGCGTTTTTGGGTCGAATACCCCTCCGTGCGTCCATTAATTTACCCGCAATATCATTGACAAAATCCTTCTGAAGCTGTTCGCAGTATCCAGGAACTTGATTGAATTGAGTTGTAGTTAGACAACACAAAAACACAAGTACTCTGAAGTAAAAATACTTTTTTTATGATTTGCTATATAAGTATCAAATCGCATGAGTTTGGTGTGGTGTTTTGTATTTCTCAATGACTGATGATTATTTCGATATTATAAGTGAATATCGTAATACAGCACTGGGTTCATGAGCTTCTACCAACATTCATTTTTTATATTTTTTTTTGTTTCATAATATACATTTTTAATCGATATTCATCAAACAGTAATTATTTTAATCAAGTCTTTGCCCCGCGGTTTATCCGCGTTCCTGAAGAATGTTTTGCTTTTTCAAGATGAAAGGTTGAAGTAAACTTATTAGTATGTGCTATATTTGATCTGTATGCCAAATTTCATCAAATTTCGTTCAGCCGTTGATGCTTGATTGAGGCACAAAACATACAAACATCCAAGCTTTCACATTTATAATCTTATAGCTGTCTCGCTCGGTTTCACCCGTGTTCCCGGGATAAAAAGTAGCCTATGTCCTTCGCCATACCTTAGGCTATCTGCATGCCAAATTTCATAATGATCCGTTGAGTAGTTGAGGCGTGAAGGCGTAACGGACAACCAAATAAACAAACAAACTTACTCACTTTTGTATTTATAATAGTTAGGATAGGATATTAGTGAGATTTCACTCTTGCACTCACTTGTATCTCGATGACGAAATGGTAAAGTTAATACCTAACGTAATAATCTCGCTTAGCGGATTTCAGACGTTATTATATTTTTCCCTCGGCACGATGACGGCGCCATTTTGTTGTTTTTATATTTCTTTTATTTTTGTTAACTCTTCTTTGAGTCATGAACTGCTGGGCTAATGTTGAAAAAGGAACACTGCGGTTGCTTTGTTTGTAACACTTGTTGACTTTGCTACTGTGCATATTAAATAAGTTAAAACAATGACGGCGATACTATTTTCTGGTAATGTTTTTCGTAACTATATACCTAATATTACTCAAAGTTTTATTAAGAGGAATATAAACTTAATAAACAGGTAAAATAAAGTTTAATAAGCAATGTATTTATGCCATCAGTGTCTATCGCAAATCTTCTCTGTAAGATAACTTCTGTTTTCCGTATAGGTACAATGAATTTCGGAACGTTTGTCATGCTTAATTTCTTCAAAATATTCCTTCAAAGTCATATCGTGACCCTTTAAAACATAATTTCCCTTTACTCCCCTCTATTTCCCTAATCGAATGAAACAAGATTAAGGTGCTTCGTAAACTCAATAAATTATTTTACTTTAAACAAAATAGCCGTGGTAGATTTTCAAATCCGAAAACAAAATTACTGAAACACTCTTAACTTAGTTTAGAATTACTGGCGAACTTTTAAATTGAATCTTTCATTCTCGTTTCGAACGGCGAGTTTGCCATTTTAGAGTTCCACAACTCGATAAATAAAATCGTAAATCTCACATTCTCATTGGTGGATGAAAATAATAACTGGAGGGAAACCCGAGCGGGGATCTGTTCGTCTGCAATCTCAATGCTTTTAGACATATCGTGATTATAAAATTAGTAGTTTTTTGAACTCACAATTTAACTTAACCTTCAACACCGGCGTGAAGTTAGCAGCCAAAAGTTAGCAGCCAATATAATCCGACCAAATTAGGAAGAATCTAGAAAATTGCTTTATTTACCGTATTTACACTGGAAAATTGTTGAAAATATAAGAAAATGATAAAAACAATTGAAAAAAGGCCTAACAGGCGTTAAAATATTCTAAATAGACATGAATTCAGAATTAGCAAAAACACAAAGTATTTTGTAATTTAATCGGTTTTAAGAGTTCAAAAGAAAGAAAATTTAATTAATCACAAAAAATCACATAAAACCTTCGAACTGAATTAAGATTTTATGATCCCATGAAAGTTTCAGAGCCATAAATCGAACAAAAACAAACGTACGTAAAAATCATAAGTTTTCGTTTCTTAAGAAAGAGTATAAGATATCAAAAATGGCATGGTGTCACTCTAGAAATGTATTTATTTAAAAGATATATAAGTATACTAAGTAAATAATAACCTTCTATGTATTTACCGAGGGGAAACATAGGTTTTATAGCCACCGGCAAAAATAATATCGACAAAAATCTTTCAATTGAATTTGATGGTAGATTTACCTCTCAAGACTTGTCTTTGTCACTCCAAGTATGTATTTAGATTATAGATACATATGTTTAGTAAGTACATAATAGCTTTCTATGAACTTAGCGAGGGGATAGCATATGTTTTTGAGCTGGCTGCAAAAAATATATATCAAAAAATACCTACTTTGATTTTGATGGTAGATTAACATCTCAAGACTTGTCCATGTCACTCCAAATATGTATTTAGATTATAGATACATAAGTTAACTAAGTAAATAACAGCATTCTATGAACTAAGCGAGGGGATATCATAGGTTTTTGAGCCGGCAGCAAAAAATATATCTACGAAAAATTCCACTTTGATATTGATGGTAGATAATCCCCTCAAGACTTGTCCTTGTCACTCTAAATATGTATTTAGATTATAGATACATAAGTAAACTAAGTAAATAACAACATTCTATGAACTTAGCGAGGGGACATCATAGGTTTTTGAGCTGGCAGCGAAAAATATATCCATAAAAAATTCCACATTGATATTTATGGTAGATTAACATCTCAAGACTTGTCCTTGTCACTCCAAATATGTATTTGGATTATAGATACATAAGTTACCTTAGTAAATAACTGCATTCTATGAACATAGCGGGGGGACATCACAGGTTTTTGAGCCGGCAGCAAAAAAAAATATCGAAAAATTGTCTACTTTGATTTTGATGGTTGATTAACATCTCAAGACTTGTCCTTGTCACTCCAAGTATGTATTTAGATTATAGATACATAAGTTACCTAAGTAATTAACAGCATTCTATGAACTTAGCGAGGGGATATCATAGGTTTTTGAGCCGGCAGCGAAAAATATATCCACAAAAAAATCCACTTTGATATTGATGGTAGATTAACATCTCAAGACTTGTCCTTGTCACTCCAAATATGTATTTAGATTATAGATACATAAGTTACCTAAGTAAATAACATCATTCTATGAACTTAGCGAGGGGATACATAGGTTTTTTAACCACCGGCGAAAATAATAACGACAAAAAATTCCACTTTGATATTTATGGTAGATTAACATCCCAAAACTTGTCCTTGTCACTCCAAATATGTATTTAGATTATAGATACATAAGTTAACTAAGTAAATAACAGCATTCTATGAACATAGCAAGGGGATATCATAGGTTTTTGAGCCGGCAGCGAAAAATATATCCACAAAAAATTCCACTTTGATATTTATGGTAGACTAACATCTCAAGACTTGTCCTTGTCACTCCAAATATGTATTTAGATAATAGATACATAAGTTTTCTAAGTAAATAACATCATTCTATGAACTTAGCGAGGGGACATCATAGGTTTTTGAGCCGGCGGCCAAAAAAATAACGAAAATATCTCTACTTTGATATTGATCGTAGATTAACATCTCAAGACTTGTCCTTGTCACTCCAAGTATGTATTTAGATTATAGATACATAAGTTACCTAAGTAAATAACTGCATTCTATGAACTTAGCGTGAGGACATCATAGGTTTTTGAGCCGGCAGCAAAAAATATATCTACGAAAAATTCCACTTTAATATTGATAGTAGATTAACATCTCAAGACTTGTCCTTGTCACTCCAAATATATATTTAGATTATAGATACATAAGTTAACTAAGTAAATAACCACATTCTATGAACTTAGCGAGGGGATATGATAGGTTTTTGAGCCGGCAGAGAAAAGTATATTTACAAAAAATTCCACTTTGAAATTGATGGTAGATAATCCCCTCAAGACTTGTCCTTGTCACTCTAAATATGTATTTAGATTAAAGATACATAAGTAAACTAAGTAAATAACAACATTCTATGAACTTAGCGAGGGGACATCATAGGTTTTTGAGCTGGCAGCGAAAAATATATCCATAAAAAATTCCACATTGATATTTATGGTAGATTAACATCTCAAGACTTGTCCTTGTCACTCCAAATATGTATTTGGATTATAGATACATAAGTTACCTTAGTAAATAACTGCATTCTATGAACTTAGCGAGGGGACTTCATAGGTTATTGAGCCGGCAGCGAAAAATATATTTAAAAAAATTCCACTTTGATATTGATGGCAGATAATCCCCTCAAGACTTGTCCTTCTCACTCTAAATATGTATTTAGATTATAAATACATAAGTAAACTAAGTAAATAACAACGTTCTATGAACTTAGCGAGGGGACATCATAGGTTTTTGAGCTGACAGCGAAAAATATATCCATAAAAAATTCCACATTGATATTTATGGAAGATTAACATCTCAAGACTTGTCCTTGTCACTCCAAATATGTATTTGGATTATAGATACATAAGTTACCTTAGTAAATAACTGCATTATATGAACTTAGCGAGGGGACTTCATAGGTTATTGAGCCGGCAGCGAAAAATATATTTAAAAAAATTCCACTTTGATATTGATGGCAGATAATCCCCTCAAGACTTGTCCTTGTCACTCTAAATATGTATTTAGATTATAAATACATAAGTAAACTAAGTAAATAACAACATTCTATGAACTTAGCGAGGGGACATCATAGGTTTTTGAGCTGACAGCGAAAAATATATCCATAAAAAATTCCACATTGATATTGATGGTAGATTTACATCTCAAGACTTGTCCTTGTCACTCCAAATATGTATTTAGATTATAGATACATAAGTTACCTAAGTAAATAACATCATTCTATGAACTTAGCGAGGGGATACATAGGTTTTTTAACCACCGGCGAAAATAATAACGACAAAAAATTCCACTTTGATATTTATGGTAGATTAACATCCCAAAACTTGTCCTTGTCACTCCAAATATGTATTTAGATTATAGATACATAAGTTAACTAAGTAAATAACAGCATTCTATGAACTTAGCAAGGGTATATCATAGGTTTTTGAGCCGGCAGCGAAAAATATATACATAAAAAATTCCACTTTGACATTTATGGTAGATTAACATCTCAAGACTTGTCCTTGTCACTCCAAATATGTATTTAGATAATAGATACATAAGTTTTCTAAGTAAATAACATCATTCTATGAACTTAGCGAGGGGACATCATAGGTTTTTGAGCCGGCGGCCAAAAAATTAACGAAAAGATCTCTACTTTGATATTGATCGTAGATTAACATCTCAAGACTTGTCCTTGTCACTCCAAGTATGTATTTAGATTATAGATACATAAGTTACCTAAGTAAATAACTGCATTCTATGAACTTAGCGTGGGGACATCATAGGTTTTTGAGCCGGCAGCGAAAAATATATCCACAAAAAACTCCACTTTGACATTTATGGTAGATTAACGTCTCAAGACTTGTCCTTGTCACTCCATATATATATTTAGATTATAGATACATAAGTAACCTAAGTAAATAACTGCATTCTATGAACTTAGCGAGGGGACATCATAGGTTTTTGAGCCGGCAGCTAAAAATATATCTACAAAAAATTCCACTTTGATATTGATGGTAGATAATCCCCTCAAGACTTGTCACTCCAAATATGTATTTAGATTATAGATACATAAGTTACCTAAGTAAATAATAGCAATCTATGAACTTAGCGAGGGGATATCATAGGTTTTTGAGCCGGCAGAGAAAAATATATTGACAAAAAATTCCACTTTGATATTGATGGTAGATTATCCCCTCAAGACTTGTCCTTGTCACTCTAAATATGTATTTAGATTATAGATACATAAGTTACCTAAGTAAATAACATCATTCTATGAACTTAGCGAGGGGATATCATAGGTTTTTGAGCTGGCAGCGAAAAATATATTCATAAAAAATTCCACTTCGATATTGATGGTAGATTCACATCTCAAAACTTGTCCTTGTCACTCCAAATATGAATTTAGATTATAGATACATAAGTTACCTTAGTAAATAACTGCATTCTATGAACTTAGCGAAGGGACATCATAGGTTATTGAGCCGGCAGCGAAAAATATATCTACAAAAATTCCACTTTGATATTGATGGTAGATAATCCCCTCAAGACTTGTCCTTGTCACTCCAAATATGTATTTAGATTATAGATACAAAAGTTAACTAAGTAAATAACCACATTCTATGAACTTAGCGAGGGGACATCATAGGTTTTTGAGCCGGCAGCAAAAAAAAATATCGAAAAATTGTCTACTTTGATTTTGATGGTTGATTAACATCTCAAGACTTGTCCTTGTCACTCCAAGTATGTATTTAGATTATAGATACATAAGTTACCTAAGTAAATAACAGCATTCTATGAACTTAGCGAGGGGATATCATAGGTTTTTGAGCCGGCAGCGAAAAATATATCCACAAAAAAATCCACTTTGATATTGATGGTAGATTAACATCTCAAGACTTGTCCTTGTCACTCCAAGTATATATTTAGATTATATATACATAAGTAAACAAAGTAAATAACATCATTCTATGAACTTAGCGAGGGGACATCATAGGTTTTTGAGCCGGCAGCGAAAAATATATCCAAAAAATAATTCACTTTGATATTTATGGTAGATTCACATCTCAAAACTTGTCCTTGTCACTCCAAATATGAATTTAGATTATAGATACATATGTTACCTTAGTAAATAACTGCATTCTATGAACTTAGCGAAGGGACATCATAGGTTTTTGAGCCGGCAGCGAAAAATATATCCACAAAAAACTCCACTTTGACATTTATGGTAGATTAACGTCTCAAGACTTGTCCTTGTCACTCCATATATATATTTAGATTATAGATACATAAGTAACCTAAGTAAATAACTGCATTCTATGAACTTAGCGAGGGGACATCATAGGTTTTTGAGCCGGCAGCTAAAAATATATCTACAAAAAATTCCACTTTGATATTGATGGTAGATAATCCCCTCAAGACTTGTCACTCCAAATATGTATTTAGATTATAGATACATAAGTTACCTAAGTAAATAATAGCAATCTATGAACTTAGCGAGGGGATATCATAGGTTTTTGAGCCGGCAGAGAAAAATATATTGACAAAAAATTCCACTTTGATATTGATGGTAGATTATCCCCTCAAGACTTGTCCTTGTCACTCTAAATATGTATTTAGATTATAGATACATAAGTTACCTAAGTAAATAACATCATTCTATGAACTTAGCGAGGGGATATCATAGGTTTTTGAGCTGGCAGCGAAAAATATATTCATAAAAAATTCCACTTCGATATTGATGGTAGATTCACATCTCAAAACTTGTCCTTGTCACTCCAAATATGAATTTAGATTATAGATACATAAGTTACCTTAGTAAATAACTGCATTCTATGAACTTAGCGAAGGGACATCATAGGTTATTGAGCCGGCAGCGAAAAATATATCTACAAAAATTCCACTTTGATATTGATGGTAGATAATCCCCTCAAGACTTGTCCTTGTCACTCCAAATATGTATTTAGATTATAGATACAAAAGTTAACTAAGTAAATAACCACATTCTATGAACTTAGCGAGGGGACATCATAGGTTTTTGAGCCGGCAGCAAAAAAAAATATCGAAAAATTGTCTACTTTGATTTTGATGGTTGATTAACATCTCAAGACTTGTCCTTGTCACTCCAAGTATGTATTTAGATTATAGATACATAAGTTACCTAAGTAAATAACAGCATTCTATGAACTTAGCGAGGGGATATCATAGGTTTTTGAGCCGGCAGCGAAAAATATATCCACAAAAAAATCCACTTTGATATTGATGGTAGATTAACATCTCAAGACTTGTCCTTGTCACTCCAAGTATATATTTAGATTATATATACATAAGTAAACAAAGTAAATAACATCATTCTATGAACTTAGCGAGGGGACATCATAGGTTTTTGAGCCGGCAGCGAAAAATATATCCAAAAAATAATTCACTTTGATATTTATGGTAGATTCACATCTCAAAACTTGTCCTTGTCACTCCAAATATGAATTTAGATTATAGATACATATGTTACCTTAGTAAATAACTGCATTCTATGAACTTAGCGAAGGGACATCATAGGTTATTGAGCCGGCAGCGAAAAATATATCTACAAAAATTCCACTTTGATATTGATGGTAGATAATCCCCTCAAGACTTGTCCTTGTCACTCCAAATATGTATTTAGATTATAGATACAAAAGTTAACTAAGTAAATAACCACATTCTATGAACTTAGCGAGGGGATATCATAGGTTTTTGAGCCGGCAGCAAAAAAAAATATCGAAAAATTGTCTACTTTGATTTTGATGGTTGATTAACATCTCAAGACTTGTCCTTGTCACTCCAAGTATGTATTTAGATTAAAGATACATAAGTTACCTAAGTAAATAACAGCATTCTATGAACTTAGCGAGGGGATATCATAGGTTTTTGAGCCGGCAGCGAAAAATATATCCACAAAAAAATCCACTTTGATATTGATGGTAGATTAACATCTCAAGACTTGTCCTTGTCACTCCAAGTATATATTTAGATTATATATACATAAGTTACCTAAGTAAATAACATCATTCTATGAACTTAGCGAGGGGACATCATAGGTTTTTGAGCCGGCAGCGAAAAGTATATACACAAAAAAATCCACTTTGATATTGATGGTAGATAATCCCCTCAAGACTTGTCCTTGTCACTCCAAATATGTATTTAGATTATAGATACATAAGTAAACAAAGTAAATAACATCATTCTATGAACTTAGCGAGGGGACATCATAGGTTTTTGAGCTGGCAGCGAAAAATATATCCAAAAAATAATTCACTTTGATATTTATGGTAGTTTAACATCTCAAGACTTGTCCATGTCACTCCAAATATGTATTTAGATTATAGATACATAAGTTACCTTAGTAAATAACTGCATTCTATGAACTTAGCGAAGGGACATCATAGGTTATTGAGCCGGCAGCGAAAAATATATTTAAAAAAATTCCACTTTGATATTGATGGTAGATAATCCCCTCAAGACTTGTCCTTGTCACTCCAAATATATATTTAGATTATAGATACATAAGTTAACTAAGTAAATAACCACATTCTATGAACTTAGCGAGGGGATATGATAGGTTTTTGAGCCGGCAGAGAAAAATATATTTACAAAAAATTCCACTTTGATATTGATGGTAGATAATCCCCTCAAGACTTGTCCTTGTCACTCTAAATATGTATTTAGATTATAGATACATAAGTAAACTAAGTAAATAACAACATTCTATGAACTTAGCGAAGGGACATCATAGGTTTTTGAGCTGACAGCGAAAAATATATCCATAAAAAAATCCACATTGATATTTATGGTAGATTAACATCTCAAGACTTGTCCTTGTCACTCCAAATATGTATTTGTATTATAGATACATAAGTTACCTTAGTAAATAACTGCATTCTATGAACTTAGCGAGGGGACTTCATAGGTTATTGAGCCGGCAGCGAAAAATATATTTAAAAAAAATCCACTTTGATATTGATGGTAGATAATCCCCTCAAGACTTGTCCTTGTCACTCTAAATATATATTTATATTATAAATACATAAGTAAACTAAGTAAATAACAACATTCTATGAACTTAGCGAGGGGACTTCATAGGTTATTGAGCCGGCAGCGAAAAATATATTTAAAAAAAATCCACTTTGATATTGATGGTAGATAATCCCCTCAAGACTTGTCCTTGTCACTCCAAATATATATTTAGATTATAGATACATAAGTTAACTAAGTAAATAATCACATTCTATGAACTTAGCGAGGGGATATGATAGGTTTTTGAGCCGGCAGAGAAAAATATATTTACAAAAAATTCCACTTTGATATTGATGGTAGATAATCCCCTCAAGACTTGTCCTTGTCACTCTAAATATGTATTTAGATTATAGATACATAAGTAAACTAAGTAAATAACTGCATTCTATGAACTTAGCGAGGGGACATCATAGGTTTTTGAGCCGGCAGCGAAAAGTATATACACAAAAAAATCCACTTTGATATTGATGGTAGATAATCCCCTCAAGACTTGTCCTTGTCACTCCAAATATGTATTTAGATTATAGATTCATAAATAAACAAAGTAAATAACATCATTCTATGAACTTAGCGAGGGGACATCATAGGTTTTTGAGCTGGCAGCGAAAAATATATCCAAAAAAAAATTCACTTTGATATTTATGGTAGATTAACATCTCAAGACTTGTCCTTGTCACTCCAAATATGTATTTAGATTATAGATACATAAGTTACCTTAGTAAATAACTGCATTTTATGAACTTAGCGAGGGGACATCATAGGTTATTGAGCCAGCAGCGAAAAATATATTTTAAAAAAATCCACTTTGATATTGATGGTAGATAATCCCCTCAAGACTTGTCCGTGTCACTCCAAATATATATTTAGATTATAGATACATAAGTTAACTAAGTAAATAATCACATTCTATGAACTTAGCGAGGGGATATGATAGGTTTTTGAGCCGGCAGAGAAAAATATATTTACAAAAAATTCCACTTTGATATTGATGGTAGATAATCCCCTCAAGACTTGTCCTTGTCACTCTAAATATGTATTTAGATTATAGATACATAAGTAAACTAAGTAAATAACTGCATTCCATGAACTTAGCGAGGGGATACATAGGTTTTTTAGCCACCGGCGAAAATAATATCGACAAAAAATTCCACTTTGATATTTATGGTAGATTAACATCTCAAAACTTGTCATTGTCACTCCAAATATGTATTTAGATAATAGATACATAAGTTTTCTAAGTAAATAACATCATTCTATGAACTTAGCGAGGGGATATCATAGGTTTTTGAGCCAGCGGCCGAAAAAAATATCGAAAAGATCTCTACTTTGATATTGATGGTAGATTAACATCTCAAGACTTGTCCTTGTCACTCCAAGTATGTATTTAGATTATAGATACATAAGATACCTAAGTAAATAACTGCATTCTATGAACTTAGCGTGGGGACATCATAGGTTTTTGAGCCGGCAGTGAAAAATATATCCACAAAAAATTCCACTTTGATATTTATGGTAGATTAACATCTCAAGACTTGTTCTTGTCACTCCAAATATATATTTAGATTATAGATACATAAGTTACCTAAGTAAATAACATCATTCTATTAACTTAGCGAGGGGATACATAGGTTTTTTAACCACCGGCGAAAATAATAACGACAAAAAATTCCACTTTGATATTTATGGTAGATTTACATCCCAAAACTTGTCCTTGTCACTCCAAATATGTATTTAGTTTATAGATACATAAGTTAACTAAGTAAATAACAGCATTCTATGAACTTAGCAAGGGGATATCATAGGTTTTTGAGCCGGCAGCGAAAAATATATCCACAAAAAATTCCACTTTGATATTTATGGTAGATTAACATCTCAAGACTTGTCCTTGTCACTCCAAGTATGTATTTAGATT